>JARYZH020000696.1:0-83583 GCA_030021035.2 Notholithocarpus densiflorus
CTGGTAGCGACTTTAGCATGGGGCATCTCCAGATTTTCAAGGAACAAAGGCGTGGCATTATTTTTATAGTAACAAACCCATTATCTTCTTCTTCTTCCCTCGTTCCTCCAATGTCAATCCATTCTTCCCACTTTGGAAATTCCTGAAATTCGAGAGATTTCAATTTTGGGAATATAATTGCGTTATCTTTCTTTTTTTTGGGTTCTATTCCCAAAAACTCAACTCCCACCTTTTTCAAAGTATATGCAGCCGATATCTTTAATGATTCGAGGGATGGTAGTTTCCCTAAAGGAGGCAAACACTCTAAATATGGCAACTCAGAGAGACAAAGCTTTTTTAATTTGAATAGAGACATCATCCAATTAGGATACTCTCTAGTGCCATGGTAATCAAAAATACATAAACTTTCCAAGTCTGAAGGTGCTTCCAAGGCATTCAAAACTAATACATCATCCTTTATTCTTCTACTAATTGTATCTCTCAAATTATCAAATTTGCCAAACCATAGTTCCAAACTACCGAGGTATATCTTCATCTTGAGTTGTGCATCTTCAGCATCAGATGCATCTATCTTGTTTCCCAATCCATATATTCGAAGAGTCCCTCGTAGGTAATTCAATTTTTTTAATTCTCCAAGCTTACATCCTTCTCTTTCATCTTTACCACCTATGTTAAAATCACTTAAGGTTCGGAGAGAAATCAATTTCTCAAACCCTTTTGGAAATATTGGACATTTCTGACAAGAAAATCCAATAAAACTAAGATGTCTTAAGTTAATTAGCTTACCCATCCCTTGCGGTAATTTCTTGAGATCGTAACAGTACTTGATACACAAAGTTTGCAAATTATTGAGATTGCATATGGTTTCAGGCAATTCTTCTAATTGAACGTAATTAGACATAAGGAGACACCTTAAATGTATCAAATTATTTATTGCATCTGGAAGTTTATTAATTTCACAATCCAAAATTAATGTCTGTAACAATCTAAAGTGTTGGAGTAAATCAGATAGGAGCTTGTCAAAGATATAACCCCTTTCATCGGAAAGAAGAAAGAGAGTACGCAGATTTTTTGCTTGGTAGACAAGTACAAGACTCCGCGTTCCTATTGGAATTTTTAAATGCAAATGACGAGCACTTTTATCCAATTCTTTGTCACAATTGATTTGAAAGCATTCATTTTTTGTTATTGATTGGGCAAGGTCATGCACCATATCATGCATTTTGCAACCTATTATCTTTTCATCATTGCCATCTTTCTCGAATTCTTGAAAGAAAGAGCGTAGGGCTAAATTTTCAAAGTATTCTTCTCCTATGATTTCCATCTCCATATCTGTGTTTGACTTGATATATCCTTGTGCCATCCACTGGAAGACCAATTCATCTCTAGAAAAGAGGCAATCTTTTGGAAATACAGAGCAATATGAGAAACAACGTTTCATTGCTGAGGACAATTCATAATAACTCAACAACAATGGTGCTAAAAGAAAGCTTTCTAATTCCCACAAATTACTATCCAAAATTTTCTTCCATTGTACTAAATCTCTCTTCTTGTGCATGAGACTACCTAGAGACTTTGCAGTGAGTGGTAAGCCTTTGCACTTAATTGCTAATTTTCTACCAAGATCTTCTAGACTCTTACGTTCATCCTCATTAGAAAATGCTATTTTACTAAAAATCAACCAACAGTCATCATGAGACAACAACCCTAAATTTATAATGAGGGAACTGCCCATCACTTCCGCAACTTTTTGTTTACATGTGGTGACTAGAATTTTACTACCTTGGGCACCATTTTCAAGAGCAAGTTTGAATGGCTCCCACATTGTGGAGTCTTCACTCCATACATCATCTAAGACAAGGAGGAACTTGTTTCCCCTAATCAAATCACTAAGTTTACGCAATAGTGTTTGCAATTCAATAATATTATTGGGGAATTCAAGGTCAAGCTCCTGACACATTGCTTTGGCAACCCTACACTGATCAAAATGTTCAGAAACACAAACCCACATTCGTTTCTCAAAGTAGAGCTGCACCTTAGGATCATTGTAGGTTAGTTGGGCAAGGGTCGTTTTTCCAATACCACTCATGCCCACTAGAGAGATGACACGAGGATTTCTTTCCTCTTGATGACCCTCATCTAGTAGGTCACTCAGTAGGTCATCTCTTTGCTTATGACGGCCAATTATTTCAGAGATATTAACAAAGGAAGTAGTTTTTGGTCGCTCAACTACGAAAAGTTGGCTAGTCGAGTCAAGCCTATACTTCACTATGCTTTTGGCAATCATATTTGATGTTTCATTATGTTTTTTAATCTTGTGACCAATGTCATAACGTAGAGCAAGGTTTCTAACATGACGGCAACAAAATGATGGGGAGGGAAAGAAGGAGCATACCGACATGTTCATACCTGGAGCGTTATCAGCTTTCTCAATCTCTGATTTGATCCTTGCAATGTCCCACTTGTCCCACACGTCATCCATCTCATAGTATGCATTTTTGAGCTGCTCTACCCAATGCTTCTCAGTAAGCTGCTTCACTTGCCTTTCCTCGGCATCGTCCAGCATATCCTGGATGATTCCCAGATTGTCTTTAAGCTTTTTGACTTCTTCATCAACACCGACAATTAAGTTTATCTCTTGCATTGACTGCTGAGCAGCGAGGGAACCCAACTGCTTCAAGAGATCATAAACTATTGTGTCAGCCATTCTTGGAGATGGAAGTTTGGTAGATAACTACAGTCTACAGAAGAAACAAAAAGAGGAGGACAAGGTAATCTGAGGTGTTGTTAACGTTCTTCTTTCCAGCTTTTATAATGAACTGAAAAGGCCAAAGATTTCCACTAGGCCATAGTTGCAAAGTTTCTGTTGAGCCACATCATCTATCTATTTTCAACCATTTTTTTTTCTTCTTTTTTTTCTTAATTTTGTAGCTTAATATTACATTTTTTCCAACTTTTCTCATCTCTTTTACATTTTCATCTCTCCACTATTTTTAACCTTAATGTTACTCTTTCTTTATCCCTTTCTCTCTTTTTATTTTTATTTTTATATTGGTTCTCCTTATCCTCATCCTCTTACTATAAATTTGATATTTTTTTTCCCATTTTATACATATTTTCCCATACAAAAGAGTTATTAATCTCTCTCTTCATGTTTCTTTTCTCCCTTTTTTGGTAGATTTTTTATTTTTTGTATCTCTACTTTATGTTGATGAATTTTTGTGTTCTTTAGAACTCTACTTTAAGTCGATGCAATTTGGGTTTTTTTTTTTTTTTTTTTTTTCCTTTGATTGTTAAATGTTATCATATTACATTATAAAGATAGTATATAAGAATATAATGTTATTCTATTATACAGTATGACTTGAATAATTTGGTATTTATGAGTGATGACTATATCTTTCATTTTAACTCTTCTTCTTCTCATCTTATTTTCTAAATTTATCTAATTCAAGTATCTCCCCAAAAGGTGATTATTCTCTCTCTCTCTCTCTCGATTATTTATTCTTTCTTGCAACTCTACTTTAAGTTGATGAATTATTGTATTTTTTTATAACACTATTTTATGACTTGGCGGTGTGTTTTTTGAGTTCTCCATTACAAGCTTTCTCTCTCCTCTTATAATTTTTGTTCGATTTTTGTTTGACATAATACTTAGTTATTTTTAAAGTGAGAATTTGAGTTTATATCAAAATACAATTTTGCAAGTACTTAAATGTGTCTGTCAACTATTTGAGTAATATTATGTGTAATTTTGTAATGAGACTTGATTATCATGATAATCTCATTTAAGAAAATGAGAAATTTGAATAATATATTTGAAACTCTTTTTCTTTTTTGAAGAATAATATATTTGAAAATAAAAGAGTTTAGTTGTACAAAAAAAAAAAAAAATGAAAATATAATGTACCACAACATAATTTAGAAAAATATGGACGTCTTCAAAAATGAATAATATCAATCAAACACACTCAAAATAATAACATGATATATTTGTAGAAATGGATATGGAAAATAATTTTAGAAATTGTTTAATTTTTAAGGAGAACAAATTATCTTCCACAAAATTTAGAAAACAAATTCTACATTATACGACAATTACAAAATAATTATTTATTCCCACGCAATGCATGGGCTTACGACTAGTTATGATTAAAGGCAATTCTATTGGGATAACTTGTCATTGCATATTAGCATATAATTGCTAGAAGATCTTTGCCACCGAATAAAGTAAAGCATAAAGCCATAAACCCTGAGGGCGAGAAAGAGAGAAAAGAAATAAGTAGTAAAGAATCGAAGGGCGACCTCCTGCCGTTTGATAGGCTCGAGCTTTTATGGGTGATGCTAAGAGAGGAACATTAAGGCAAGGAAGATTATAAGCCTTGCTTCTTTCTTGTCTTGATAGAATATTTACGTTTCTAGTTTAATCAATGTTAACTTCAAAGAGAGGCTATAGTATATAATTACTCTTTGCACTTTAAAAAAGCTTGATGCTTTGTCCATTCAAAGAAAAGCACAACCCCTGAGAGCGAAGCAAAGAAATAGGAAGAAAAGTGTAAGAGGTATGTGTTACGGTCAAGCTTTTTTTATGCTGCTAAAAAATAATGCAGATTCACGCAAGGGATATTATAAGAGCTTCTTGTCTTTTGATAGAATATTTATGCTTCTAGTTTTGGTTTAAGCTTTAAAAAGAGACTATAAGATAGCTTTACTTTTTGCACTTCGAAAGCTTGATGCTTTACCCATACAGATGGGCTGTGACCTTAAATTAAAATTCTTCTTATGGAAATTAAACATTGAAAATAAAAAAATACAGTATCAAACTAATAAGACTGAAACATTCTTTTAAAAATACTATAGTTGATCATAAGTAAATGGCCTGAACTAATGAATCAAGATCCAATAAGTGATGAGTTCCACTATTTAGACGGTTTTTTTTTAGGAAAAATGCAATGACACCTTTTGAACTTTAGGCTAGTGTCTTTACATCCTTGAACTTTTATTTACTTTACATATGTGCCAAATTAGTACATCAGTTAGTCTGTCGTTAATAAACTAACGGACTACTCGCGTGAGACTCACGTCTAACATAAAAATTATCTAAAAGAAACGTCTGAAAGTGAAACCCATGGAGAGAAGAGAGATAAACTAGGTTCAGTTTAGAGAGAGAGAGAGAGTTTGTAGACCTCTCTTCGTCCACATCATATTTAAGACTCCACCACCCCCAGCAGATTCATCAATTGCTTTCCTGTTTGCAAGATTTGGCTGTCTTCTAAAAGATTCTTAAGGACAAAAAGAAAAGCCCCTTGTTTAATTACAAATTAAAACTTTTATTTAAAAGAAAAAGAAAAAAGAAAGTTTATGAACCAGATCAGAACTTTAGGATCCGTTTGGTTGGAGGGGTGGAAAAGTAAGAGGACAGAAGAGAGTTAGTTTTATAACATATGTGTTTGGTTGAAAGGATGGAAAATTAGAAAGGTGGAAAATGAAAGAAACAATAAATTGTATAAATTTACTCTCATGTCCTTAGTAGATAATTTTAAAAATATATATATTTTATTAGAAAAAAAAACAAAGTTAAGTTAAAAAATAAAAAATGAAACCAAACAATGTAAGTTAAAATGGAAAAAGAAAAAAAATATTAACGTTACATTGTTGTCAGGAAGGATTGGGGGTAGATGAGTAATTCCATCAACCCATCTCATCCCCCCCCCCCCCCCCATTTTTCTTTCTCCATTTTGGGAGGATTGAATTTTGGTGGGCGTGGAGAGAAAACTGTTAGGCTCCACTATTTTCTCCCCTCTCCTTGTCCAACCAAACACACCCATTTTTAGTTTCTCTCCTATTTTCTCTCATCTATTTTCTATTCCTCCACTTTTCACTCCAACCAAACGGATTCTTAAAGAAAAAATAAGAGAAAATGTAGAGGGAAGTAAAATACTAGGAGTTCGGTCTCATAGGAAGAAAAAAAAAAAAAAATACTGGATTGATGGTGAAAAGCCTCAAGTATACAGTTATTCTCAAAAAAATTGTCACGGCCAACCCACCACGATTTTTCCTCCTCTGATCTCCTTTGGTCCTCCCCCATACTCTCTCTTCTCTTCGTGGGTTTCACTTTCAAACGTATGATTTTGATAATTTTTACGTTACACGTGTATCTCATGTATATAGTCTATGAATTTATTAATGGTACGTAGACTAATTGATGTACTTATTTGGCACATGTATAAAGTTTACAAAGTTTTTATTTTTATTTATTATTATTATTTTATATAATTTTTAGAAGAAAGTTTATGGACTAAATCGGTTAAAATAAAATTTTATGATATGTAATGGCCGCTAAGTTTAGAAGGTGTCAGGGCCTTTGTTTAGCCTTTTTTTTGGAAACACTATTTAGATTTTAGACTGTTGTGGATTGCTGAACAACCTTGCAAACCTACTTATACTGCATATAATATTGTTAAACTTGTCGTAAAATGAAGAATATTGTTATTTATGACTGTCAGGCTAACCAGGGAGAGAAAACGTTGCATTGCGGTGCCAGAAAGTACAAATATTAGACAAATCAAAGTTCAAAGGCATCAATTTTTCATTAACTAAGGGAAGCAGCAGGTCCACACAAGAACAGGGAAGCAGGACCAACAACACTCGAATTTAGTTACAGGTCCACACTACTTTTCATTGTATATTGACATATAAACATTGTTAGAAGATATCTTTGCCGCCGAATAAACAATCATTGCCTCTGATGTTTGTTCAGCTCCAGTTTTGTTGGATGCTCTTAAAGATCAAAGTTTGCCCATGCTGTGAAAATATGTACATTTTACGCAAGGGATCATATTATAAGCATTGCATCTTGTCTTTTGATGGAATTTTGTGCTCCTAGTTTTTGAGTAAGCTTAAAAAAAGAGACTAGATAACGTACAGCTTACTTTTTGCACTTTCAAAGCTTGATGCTTTAAAAAATAGTATAATTGATTGCATATTGGCCGGCAAGTAATGAATCAAGATCCAACAAGTAACTAGTAAACTATTTGGACTGTGATGAGAGGCAAGTACAGTACACTACTATATATGCTTTGTGACTTTCGTCTATGTATGTTTTTTTAAAAAAACACCGGGCTTTTTATTATTTTTTTGGTCTATTTGATAATTAATCAGAACTTTTTGAATGGATTTTTGAACACCGGCACTTAAGGGAACTTTAACTTCCATAACCATGTGATCAAAAAATTCAAAATACAAAAATAAAAAGAAATTGAGTATGATAAATTAATAAAATCAATAGCTTCTAGCAGATGAGAAATAGGAAACCTAACTTAGGATATATGAAGTGCCAACAAATACTAGATTTATGTGGTTCACCCAAAACCTACCCATCCACACAAATACTAGAATTATACATGTGGGGTACAGGAATTTAATAAGGTGATAATGCCACGTGTCATACCCAAGGCAGAGGAGGCCAATACAGTTCCGAGGAGTCCATATCATTGGACGGCAAGGCCAGGGAGGCGAGCCATGGCTACGTCAATGGCACATCACCAGAGGAGGCCTCACTGTAGAGAAAGAACTTCAGAGAGGGGATTAGTCCTGACATGACTAGAGGGATGGTAGCTGCCACCACATTTAATGCATCCCACCAAACCCCCTGACGCATTTATGTGGAGAAGACTCCTGAACAGTGCTGTCTTGGTTGCCGTAACTCACAAAAGATCTGGGAAGAGCGTCTGATGGGACAATCACTCGAGTAGTGTTTTGCATGATCAACAAGTGGAAGGCTAAGATCAGCTGAAAGAAGCTATATAATGTAAGAGATCCCCCAGGGAAAAAGGGGGGGGGGTAGGAGAGGTTCATCGGAAATCTATAGAGAAAATACTGTAGAAACAAGAACTGAAGTAGTATCCAAGTCTAAAAGAAAGATATTCAAGGACCATTCTCCTCGGATTTTGCCGAAGAAGGATTTCTTTGCATAAAGCGTGTTTTTCTTTGCTCTCTTATCATCTTTAATCCATTGTGCACGCTGTTCAATTCATTGAAGCCTAGTTTTTAAGTCCACTCTTTACAAATTCATTGTGTTGGGCTCTTTGGGCCCTAATCCAGTTACATATTAGGCTTAGGATCCAAACCTCCGCCCTTACAATACATATGTGGTTCACCAAAAACTTGGCAACGAAATTGTTGTGTTTTCTTTATGACTGCTACACAAAATGTGATACTATATATTTAAATTCATGGTAAAATGAAGAAAGAATGCCTTCATTCTACAAGTGGAAAAACCCCAAACGAATTATGCCACTTTGCTAGAAAAACATCATAAAGAACTTGAGATTGATAAGTTTATAAATAAGATGATAGAATATCAAATTATTATTTGTAATTTATTGATAATATAAATAGTCTATTTTATAGTAAAAAATATGTATAATTTTTAACCATATATGTTTAGTGGATCTAATTTTTATTAGTTTATTAATGAAAATAATTTTATCTAATTAAATCAAATAATATAATAATGGTAGTGTTTAATATATATATATATATATATATGAAAAGAAAATTTTAATCAAGTACCTCATGAACAAGTTTGAGTTTGTTTAACAAGGAAATGAAGGCTTGAACATGTAATCTTATTTGGAGATGAGCTCAAATTCAGCTCATGTTCATTAATATAAAATTAAATATACAATCTTAAACTTTTAATACTTGACTCATCTTGGCTCACCTCGATTACTACCGGTACCTTGGATAAGGTACCTTATCTAGGCAATCTCATTCCTACCCAAGGTCAGGTTGGCACATAATGTCTTTGTGAGACTCTTTCTAAGGCTTTTTTTATTTATTATTTATTTTTTTATTTTTATTTTTTATTTTTTTAATTCATATTTCTTTCTAAGGCATTTGAGATATATGTCTAGAACTGCCTTAATCCAACCCATTCATATCCTCAATGAACAAAATCTCTATGGGTAAGAAGGGGACTGAGGATGCTCCCTGGCCTTCTTATTGGCCTGATCAACGCTTTCCAGCCTAGCTAGGTCCATACTATATGGGTATATTTCAAGATTATCCCTTCGAGACATGAGTTGATTTTTAATCATTTCCTATATATATATCCATGCATGGAGTTTACCCCTTTACTAATCATGTGTTATTTAACCCTTTTGTAGTTTAGATTGTTATGGGAGAAGGACATGCATGAACTTTCAGCACTTATGCTCATTTTGCTGAATCAACCATTATGCGAAGACAGAAAATTTGTCTTTGACATTAAGGATAAAAATGACAGTAGTATAATGATGAACCATTTCGGTGCAGCCAAACATTGAGTGTCTATAACGACGTAATGACGCAATTATATCTATGTTTGTCTGTTTGAAATAGGCTTTTATTTTTTATTTTCACCAAAAACATAGGCTTTTATTCTCTCATGTATGTTCTTTCACATCTATCTCTCAAAAAAAAAAAAAAAATTGCTCTTTCACATTTCTTTTTTTACATCTACTTAATTTTATAGGTTAAAATGTGGATATTCCTACATCAATTATAGATATATTTGTAAAATATTAAACGTAAACAAACGTGAAAGATTATTTAACTGAACAAGTAATCGTCAAAGAAATACTTCAAAAAGTCAGAAGGATTTTAATCAATGCCAAGTGGCAGAATATATATATATATATTTATATATATATATATATATATTTATATATGGAAAAGTTCAACAAAAATTATTTACTACTCCTAACTGTAAAAACCAAATCAAATATGTATATTAGAATAGAAATATAAAAGGGTTCTTTTAAAGAACCTTAGACTACATACTACGCTAGTGTTTATGTGTGTGTATAGAATATACTACTATGCTAATATTCATGTGTGTGTCTGTATATATTATAGATTTGGTTTATAAGTTTGTTACTTGTTTGATTCATTAAAGAAATGCTATTTATTATGTTGAACATATTTTTGTAATGCATGGTTGATTAATTATGAGTAATTAATGGATTAGTATGACTTTTTTTTTTTTTTTTGGGAGAGAGACTAGTGTGACTACTTGAACTAGGAAACATCAATTTTGAACGCTCAAAAAAATATATCCTTTGCATTTAGGTCGTGAAATATATTATGATACATGGGTCCAGGTTTGTCCAATGCCCAAAATGTTGCTAGTGCAATTGTAATCTCACAAGTCACAAAATGTAATATCATCGTTTTCCATATGATCATTGCTTCAAGAAATTGAAGACTACTTATTAATGTTCTATTCATCTTCAGGAAGTTCACATGTATCCTTCAAGCAAGCCGCCAAAGTTTTTACCAATAAGTAAATGAGACGAAGGACAGAGATCAAGATTAGAAGATTGAAGGAGATCAACAGATCATTTTAGTTCAATGAGACAGAATTGGCTAAAGCTCAGTTCTTTGGCTGCTTGCAGATAATTAAACTATGATAATAACTTATCCTCAAAAAGACAGAGAGAGGAACTATATATAATCAAGGGGCAGCTATTCATTCAATACATAATTAATTTCTATTTTCAGTTTTCACAAATAATTAGCTCAGGATGAAGATGGTTGCACCTGAGCTTGCAGCATTACATCAGTAATCAATTGTGCCAATCAAGAATAAACACAAGGGGAAAATGTAAATAGAATGGAATTGAAACCAATCTTAATATCTACTGAACTTCTTTCAACTTTACAACTTAGTGGATTGATTGTAGCAGAAGTGCAGCAGCCAATGCTAGTAACAAGAGAGGTATAAAACACGAAACTTAATAAGCATGAAAGTATTCTTACTCGCATGATGCGCCAAAGCAGTTCCAATAACACCTCCAATGCCATTGCCATTTGCAGCTTTACTGATGACACCCCGATTGTGAAAGAAGTCCACAGTCATCTCCCATTCAAAAGCCCATATTAATTGATACTAACTCCATAGGACCATAGCAAAGAGGGCTGGGAATGGGCCTTGGGCTGAACTTGGGCCTGTTTAACCTGAGTCTAATTTAATTTCCGACTCTCTGATAATTTTATTTAGGGATAATTACACTTTGCCCATCTGTGATTTGCCTCTAATTCTATGTGCCTACCCGTGGTTCAAATTTTGACACTTTGCCCACTTGTGATTGTCACCGTTTATGTGCCGTGTACCCACCTCTCCCTCACCGTTGCTCTAACACAGAAATATGTAAAAACTCACTCCCATCCAAATCAAAACACTCTCACTCAAATCTTAAACATGAAGAACATGAAGAACATACCCAAATTTTGAAACTTGAGTTGGCTCACTAAACCCAGAACATGAACATTAACCAAAAACTAAACCCAGATTTTTCTGTTTTTCATGTTCAAACTAATTGTACCCAAACTAAACCCAGAAATCTTGAAGATTAACCAAAAATTAAACCCAAAAATTAATATTTCTCATCCCCCAATTTCTTATCCACGAATGACAACATCAACTACTTTTCCTCCAAAACTCAAACTCAAAGTTGCTCAGACACAAACCCATTTCGAAAAGAAGTATGACGATGCTTCTTACGATGTGAAAGTGAAAGTCCCTCTACCTTCTCATGTGCAATCCATTACTAGCACTTCAAACCCATTTGTGAAGCACTACCTCAAGCTGCGCCACAACTCTTCTTATCGCCACTCCCATGGTTCAGTTCTCGTTGTGGGTGCTACCCCTATTAGGTATTCATGCTAATCCTTCTCTCTTTTGATTTCAATTTATCTGGGTGGTTTTCTATGTTGTAATCAACAAGCCTAGTAGCCCAAAAATTCAAATGGGTATCTACTATTTTTCTTAAACTCTGTTTTCGTTGCTGAGAATATGTAGGAAAGTAGAAGAATATTATTATCATTATTATTTCCAAGAATTAGAAAATGAGTTCTGCCGTGGACTTTGTAATTATCAGTGATTAGAGCTTTCTCAAATGAATTCCAGCTTTCGCTTTTTTTTTTTTTTTTTTTTGGATGCGCAGTAGTGGAAGAGAAGAAAAGAAATTGAATTGTTCAATCTTATGAATTTTGTTCTTCTGGGCTTCCAAAAATTAAAATTCCTGACAGTTCAGATATTTCGGGTCCCAAATAATTTAAGAGAATGAGAGTGAAATCTTTGGTTGAGGAAATTTGAATAATTTATTCTCTCTTGTATGATTTCTTTACTTTTGTTTTGCATAATGCTATTTCATCTTATTCATTGTCACTGATATTTTGGTGTGATGAGAAATATTAATTTTTGGGTTTAATTTTTGGTTAATCTTCAAGATTTCTGGGTTTAGTTTTTGGGTATGTTCTTCTACTTTTCTTCAGACTCACTAAACCCAGAACATGATTGTGGGTTTAGTTTGGGTACAATTAGTTTGAACATGAAAAATAGAAAAATCTGGGTTTAGTTTTTGGTTAATCTTCATGTTCTGGGTTTAGTGAACCAACTCAAGTTTCAAAATTTGGGTATGTTCTTCATGTTTAAGATTTGAGTGAGAGTCTTTTGATCTGGATGGGAGTGAGTTTTTACATATTTCTGTGTTAGAGTAACGGTGAGGGAGAGGTGGGTACACGGCACATAAACGGTGACAATCACAGGTGGGCAAAGTGTCAAAATTTGAACCACGGGTAGGCACATAGAATTAGAGGCAAACCATAAGTGGGCAAAGTGTAATTATCCATTTTATTTATATATTTTCTTTTATAAAGACCACAAATAAATAAAATTAGGTTCTTTTTTACTTTTTATATTTCGGGTTGGAAAAGGACTTTTTAAATTGGCAATTAAAAATTAATGTTTCCTTCTAGTTTTCTATTGCAAACAGACTTAATAGGAAGATTAATTAATGTGATATGTGTTGTTTAACATATTTCCTTGTATTTTGTTAAGAAAATTTTGTGAAGGTCATGGGTAAATGGGCCTTGTTTAAAACAAAAAGGTAAGGGGAATATAATCACGATGTGACATAGATTTATTGGATTGCAAATTGAGGGCCGGGTTACAAACAAAGGCCAAGAGTCTTCTAACTTAATTGGTTAGCATATTCTTACGTTTCCAAAAGAGACATATAAGATTCAAATCCCTAATCCCAACTATTGAATTATCATCCAAAAAATAAAAATTTTTAAGCAAAGGAATGACACTAATGGATGGTGAGGGGAAAAAAAGGGGGATGGTATTACTTTTTGTCTCAAATTGGACAGCTTCGAAGAATTGATTATCCCTTGAAAGACCATAAAAATCCAGTATAACATCCCATTTAGACAAATCCAGCATCAAATTAGAACAATTAATCCATTAAAGTATCATTACAAGTTGAGGTGTGTTAGACATATTACAATTTAAGAACAACCTTTTAATGCCTTTCATTAATTACAAATTGTCAATCACATATAAAAAAAAAAAAAATCCTTCTAATGCCTTTCATCAATCACAATTTGTCAATCTCATAAAAAATGTGGGAGAGAGAGAACTGTAACTTTGTAGCAAAATAATTTGATGGGAAAGACCTCACAGTAGACCCATTATCTTAAAATATCTCTAAAGGTGAAGTCGAATGACTTATAAAGACAATAGGAAGCTCACTCCAGATTAGTTTTTGGAACAAACAGACAAAGTGTTTGCAACACACCCACACCAACACACACTCAGCTAATTAAAACTGTGATACAAACTTGGCTGTATAAATTGTCTGATTAATGGGAGTCTCAAAATGAATTAAAATTGGTTATGTTGTAAGCGACATTGCAAAGGGATTAACACCTACTAATATATATCATAGTACTATTTTTTACTTATATGTTACGTGCATGTAATAAATAAAGAAAATATGCTTGGCTTTGGCTGGGTATGAACAAATTAAAGACCAATTGGTTCTTGAATCATCTTTTTGGCACGTGAGTTCTATTAGCATCAGACCGTCTGCTACAACTTTATTCATTCCACAGCCAAGCATTTGTGTTTTAGTGGTCATCCGTTTCCATGGTTTTTCAGATTCCACATGATATATGAATCGTATGATTGAAACTCCACCAGGGACATTGATTAGACAGTGAGGGAAAAGGCAAGCCAAGGGACAAAAGAAAATCTTAGGACTAGATTATTTGGTCTCAATTTTGTGGCGGAGGGACCAGATATACTTGTTTCATAGTGTTCATTGCCAGGCCTAAATGGGAGGCTAAAAGGCAAAAATGAAATGAACTCAAATTTCTATTTATATAATGACCTTCTTTCTCGTTCAGCTATACACATTTCCAATTAATTCCAAACTAGTTTTGCTACACACAAAAATTCAATAAAACCAATCAATAAAATGCTAATATAGTTTTAAATTTTGACAACTATAATCATTAATCGAAACACAATTGGATTCAAAAAATTGATCCAAGATAGAAATATTAACCGTAACCAGAAATAATAGGCATAAAGTAGCAATAAACACTGATTGAAAATGATGATCATGAAAAATAATTAAGGAATTTCACCTCATCATTTCGTCTTTTTAAAGTCTCTGTCTGCTTCAACACCCTCCTCTTACTACCTTGTCCCATAATATGTATCTGTCTTCTTCTGTGTATGTCAATTGCCCTGTACTGTTCAGCTTCGCAAATCACGCTTTCATCATTGTCTACTTCCACTTCTTCATCCGCCGTATACTTAGTCCAATTGATAAGTCCTTAATCACTGCTATCAATCTTGTATACCTCAACCACCTAATCTTTGTCATTGATTTCTTGTTCACTGTCTTGATCATCATTAATCCACATCCATGCCTAAAAGAAAAGCATAAGATTTATGTCACATTATTCTAAATGGCCAAAATAAAGAAACTCCACATAGACCCATGGACGGCGCTACCTTAAGGCCAGGGTGGTCCCAGGACCACCCTGACCTGAAAAAAAAAAAAAAAACTTCTTGTTTATCCTTCAAAAAAAATTTGGGAACACCCTTAATTTTTTTTATGCCAATAAATTTAAATTTTGCTTCATAATTTGTTCTACATTCAATAGATGAATGATTGCTTGGCTGTGTACATTGAAAGAGATGTAGCTTGTAGCATTGATAATGAGACTATCATGCAACGATTTCAAAATATGAAAACTTGTAGAAGGCAATTGTAAACTTTATGTATTTGCATATTTTTTATTGTTGTTGTTGTTAATATATGAATTTCTCTTTTTATTAGATTATATAATTTATGCTTCTTAAAGAACACCCTAAGAAAAATTCCTAGAGCCGCCATTGCATAGACCCATACAATATTAACTGATACTAAACCATATTCAATTACACTAGAGTAATCATGTTTTTCTTTGACCTCATGTACAATGTTTATCCGAAACCATTTCCCTTGAATGAACTTTTATATGAAAAAAAAAAATCTTAAAATAGCTTTCTTTGCAACAGGAAGTACATGTTCAGATCAATCCAATAATTTCTCAAGTGTTAACTCTTTGATATGTTAAAATAGCTCTTTAGATGAATGAAGCTTACCACTGTAGCAGCCCATTAACTTGACAACACAGGTATCATTCTTAATACATTACGATTGAACATGGGTTGCATGAATTATTTCTTGATCCTCCGAATAGTAGTGTCGGAAACAAAGGATAATTTATAGCCTACACTAGGAAGAGGATGATATCCAATATAAGAGCCTCAATATCAAATCATGGTTTTGTATCAGGAGATTTACATGACCATCAGATTTTAGAGTTGTGTATGCCTCGAGGAGTACTGGAATGCCATCATCAATTGTCTTTAGTATTCCTACCACTGCAACTTTAAGCCCACACCTCCTAATTTCCTGCATCAGACAGGGCGTTAAAAAAAACCACGTACTATGAGTCGAAATCATTTTCATCTCTATTTTATAATGATCGTATCTATCTCAAGGAAAGAACACAAACCCAAAGAGTGGCAAGGAGCAGCAGGGAGGGATTGATCCTTCTGGTTCTAAGGGGAGAGTCAAACAAATCCTAAAAAAGGGATGGTTAAAGTCACCCCAAACTTCAATAACTGAGGCTTCATATCCCTCACTATCATCATTTATAAAAACTCTACTTGTTAACTAAACTTCATGATCCCTGACACACGAACATGCAGAAATTCAATAAAACCGATCAATATAATGTTAATATAGTTTTAACAAATATAATCATTAATCTAAACACAATTGGATATAAATATTAAAGGTAACTAGAAATAATAGGGACAAAGTAGCAATAAACACAGATTGAAAATGATGACCATGCAATTAATCAATGAATTTCACCTCATCGTTCATCTTTAAAGTCTTTGTCTTCTTCTGTGTATGCCAATCGCCCTGTTCTGTTCAGCTCCACAAAAAACCTTCTTCTACTTAGTCCAATCTTCTTTTTTGATAAGTCCTTATCCTTAGTCCCATCTTCTTCATCACTAATGTCCTCAATCTTGTATACCTTAACCACATAATCTTTGTCATTGATTTCTTGCCCAGATTCATTATCTTGATCATCATCAATCCACATGCATGCCTAAAAGAAAAGCATAAGATTTATGTCACATTATTCTAAATAGCCAAAATAAAGAAACTCCATAAAGACCCATACAATATTAACTGATCCTAAACCATATTCAATTGCACTACAATAATCATGTTTTTCTTTGACCTCATGTACAGTGTCTTTCTAAAACCATTTCCCTTTAATGAACTTTTATATGGAAAAAAAAGAAAAGAAAAGAATCTACACAAACAACAATTCCTGGCTCTTTTTCTCTATGCTGATGCAACCCACAATTTCCTTAATAGGCACACCAGAAGGCCAACTTGATGGATAAACCTCACTGCGTTTGACCAAGTTTTCATCTTCAAAATCCTGCTCAGGTTACAGGTGGTTCCCCCTTTACTTCATGTTGAACATCTTTCCTGATAGGCACTCTACTAGACCAACTTGCTAAATAAACCATATTACATTTAATCAAATACTGTTTTTCTACAAACTACTCTCAGGATACTGGGTGTAGAGATTTTCCACTAAATCTTTTTTTTTTTTTTTAAATCTTAGCACCCAAAAACAACTTTTATATCATTGCGTAACCCCTTCTCTGACCATGTACTTCACAATGCGCCAAAATCATTATTCATCAAATCAAGAATGAAAAAAATAACTCAATCTGCTACACAACTTAGGGACCTTAAAGATATCGCTGAAAAAAAAAAAAAAAAAAAACCTTTAAACTGCCACACGATTTACCTATAACCAAATCAATGGTTCTTAAGTTTGCATCTTGTATAGAGGTTGACAATTCCTAAATGAAGGAACTGTCATGTTCTAGTGCTACGTTTACCATTTACTAAACTGAAAAGGGGGAACTCAAGCAGTTGAAATTACATTAACGTCTCCAGCACCATGTTAGAAAGCAAAATGAAAGAAATAATAGGAAGTCCTTAAAGTTCAAAAACATTTTTTTTTTATCAACTGGTTATGATTAATCACATGAATTAGTGAGAAATCAAAGAAAAAATAACAAATCATATGTAGCTCAAAATAACAAGCAAGCCAATAAAAACATGAAATTGAAATCAATTGTCTTCGGTATTTCTACCTCAACTGTAAGCCCATCCCTCCTAAATTCCTGCATGAAACAGGGCTTTATAAAAAATCACATACCATGATTGGCAATCATTCCATCTCAATTTTATAATAATGATTTCTGCATAAATTTTTGCAAATCCCATTACTCTCCAAATTTGGGTTATAAAAGAATGTTTGCATTTACTGCAGTACAGATTAGTGTCAATGCCAAATTAAACTAAATTACCTCAAAAATCATAGAAGCCATTTTTTGGGTTCCGCCTCCTTTAATTACGCAGACCTGAGTGAACATGAGATGGTAATAATATTCAATTCCAGATATGGGAAAAAGAAGACACAATAGTGTACAATTAGATCTGGATTTATGAATGAATAGACAAGTTGATCTGATTAATGCTCCAATCCTGAATGTTGTAAAAAATTACTATGGACCCCTCATGATGTGCCAAGAATGATATCAACTTGTTTATGGATGTAATTCACTACCTTTGGTGTCAAAGAAAATGTGTTTCAAGCATAAAAGTTCTGTATCCTCCTCATGTGAGCACAAAGGCCTCTTTAGTCAACACCATTAGGATCATGCATTCTTTTGACATCCAATTTCAAATTTGTGTCAAACACTATCATCATTAAAGCACAAATCCCAAAGTTGATCTATAAAATCAAATTGTTAGTCTCTTTTTGGATGTCATAATTCATAACCAGGTCAAATTTCTAGAGATTGCATAGTATTTTGCAAATTGCATATCATTCTACATTAATTAAAAAAAAAAAAAAAAAAAAAAAAAAAACAACAACAACAACAACAACAAAAACAAAATAAATTGAAATTTAGGATGGTGCAAGTTTGGAAAGCAAAATGAATTTAAAAATTAAAAAAAAAAAAAGTATTTTGTTCATTCATAAGTGGGAAAAAAAAAAAAAAAACTGCTTTATCAACAAACAAATTGAGAAGTTTCTCCAACACCAAAACAAGTGATATGACAATTATAAGATATGAATTAAAAAATAAAAAATCAGGACTCAACCCACATGTATGTATATATTTCATTTAAAAAATTTGATTTGGTAACAGATACGATTAAAAGATTCACCATGTTAGAATGGGATTTAAGATCCAACAACACTTACATAATTTTCAGCTGCAACATGAACAGTATTGCAGGTACTGGATGTAGTCATTATGATGTCAAGATCATCTTTACATCAAGCTCTTCCACCATTTAAATTGATTTCACTGCCATGATCAAGTAATATGATCAAAACATGGAATTGAAATCAGGACCAGTAAAATATTACAATAAGAAGAGTAGATACAAAAACAATAAAGCACACAAACCTGCACTGTGAGGCTTGGGAGGAATTGACCCTTTTGGCTCTAACATAAGAGTAAATATAATGTCGCAAAAGGGAGATTTAAGGTCACCCCAAGCTTCAATAAAAGATGCTTTATATTCCTCTTCTCTATCAGTATCATCATTCAAAAAAACTCTACTTGTAGCTAAAATTCATGACCCCTGATGCACAAACACACAAAAATTCAATGAAACCAATCAATAAACAGCTAAAGTAGTTTTGATAACTATAATTGTTAATCTGAACCCACAATGGGATTGAAACAGTCAATCCAAAATAGGAATATTAGCGGTAAGCAGGAATAAGAGGCACAATGTAGCAATATGGACACAGATTTAAATGTAATGTTCATAATGTTCATGCTGGTAAAAAGGGAATCTCACCTTGCTTGCTCTTACTACCCAATCTCATAATATGTATCCGTCCGCTTCACGAATCCCCCTCATCAATGTCTACTTCCACTTGTTCATCCACCTCATACTCAGCCCCAACCTCCTCATACTAATGCCCAAAAGAAAAGCACATTAATTGTGTCAGATTAATCTAAATTCGGAAAATCAACAAAACTTGCAAGACCCATATATTATGATATTAAACCAAAAATGAACAAGAAAGATAAATTTTAATCAAAACCCATACTAATAAAAGATTGGGCAAACAAGGACCAAAACCATAAAAAGAAATTATCAAATTTAAGCAAAACGAATTTTCAGCTTATGGGAATTATAGATATAAAGAACATTACGAATGCCCAGAAAGAAAAATAAGTATGTTAGATTTGGAAATAATTAATGGACATACGAGATTGAATGATTTGGTGGCAGTGGGTTCGTGAATTTGGGTAATCTGATAAAATATATCAACTTTAAATGGATGAGAGTTGGAGTTAACTAAACTTAAAACTTCCGTCTAATTTGCAAAATTAAAAATAAAAGAAGAAAACGAGGGAAGAAAAGAAGGAGAGTTACCTCTGACAGATTGTTTGAACCAAACTGGGGTTGATCGTTACTTTACGATATGTTGATTGTTGGGATGTGAGAAATAATGGGCCAATAATCTCCTATCTCTTTTTCACAACGTTGCTCGAGAATTGAACAGCCACGAATGTTTAATTCCTGTAATGGAGTAGTACGCAAGTAGTCTGGCAGACACTTTAATTTGTGGCAGCCCTCAATTGTCAGGCTTTCAAGCAGTGGCATTATTTTTATTATTGGATCTGAAACCAAACCACTATCTTTTTCTTCTTCCACTTCTAACCTCTTTCCACCCATCCCAATCCATTCTTCACAGCTATACAAAAACTCAATTACGAGAACTCTCAAATTTGGGAATATATTTATGATGTGGCAGTCGTCTTTCTTGCTTTTGTTTTCGGATTCTATTCCTAAAAATTCATCTCCCAACTTTTTCACATTTGTTGCAGCCCGTATATTTAATTCTTTGAGCAACGGCAACTTCCCCAAAGGTGGCAAACACTCTAGCTGCCAGCACCCATCGATATGAAGACTTTTCAAGTTGGTCAAGGACGTCATCCAATTAGTATACACTGTGGTGCCCATGAAGCTCTTAATTGATAATTTTTCCAAGTATGAAGGTGGTTCTAAGGCATTCAAAACTGCTAAATCACTCTCCATTCTTCTTCTACTCTCTTCCACTTTCTCTTGGAATTGACCTTCAACGTAAAAATCTAGTTCCAAATCGTGGAGATGTATCTTCTTCTTCAACTGTGCATTCTGGGCCTCCCCTACATCTACCACATTTCCCAACCCATGCATTTTAAAGCTCCCTCGAAGTTGGTTCAAATTTTTTATTTCTCCAAGTTTACATCCTTCTTTATCATCCTTACCACCTATGTTGAAATCACTTAATGTTCTAAGACAAGTCAATTTCCCAATCCCTTTTGGAAATTTTAGTTTGTACCAGCCAAAATAATTTGTTTCAAATCTAAGCTGTCTTAAATTAATTAGTTTACCCATCCCCTGTGGTAATTTCTTGAAATATTCACCATTATCAATATTCAAAGTTTGCAAATTACAAAGATTACATAAGGTTTCAGGCAATTCTTCTATTTCAACATTCTCATACATATGGAGACACCTTAAATGTATCAAATTTTCCACCGCATCTGGAAGTTTTGTAAATGGGCAATCCAAAATTAATGTTCGTAAACATCTAAAATGATGGCATGAGTTGGATAGGTGCATGTTAAACTCATAGTCCCTTTCACGAGAACGAAGAAAGAGTGTGCGTAGATTTTTTGCACGGTAAACGAGTTCGAGAATTTGCATTTCTTTTGAAATTTCTAAACTTAAATGGCGAAGACTTTTACAATATATCTCCAAATTCTTATCACCATTGATTTCGAAACTTTCATTTATCCTGACTGATTGGGCAAAGTCATGCACAATATCATGCATTTTGCAACTTTCAATTCTACCAGACATCTCATCTTTCTCAAAATCTTGTAAAAATGATCGCATGGCTAATTTTTGAAAGTACTCTTCCGCTATGTCTTCCATCTCCATATTTCCTTTTGAGCCGATATATCCTTGTGCCATCCAATGGATGATTAACTCAAATCTATTAATGACATGATCTTTTGGGAAGACAGCACAGAATAAGAAACATTGTTTCTCAGCTGGGGACAATTCATAATAACTCAACAACAATGGTCCCAAAAGACCTTTTTCAACGTCTTCTAAATCCCACAAACTACTTTCCAAAACCTTCACCCACTCTTCTTTACTTCTCTTGTTCCACATGTAACCCCCTATAAGCTTTGCAGCAAGTGGCAAGCCTTTGCATTTAACTGCTAGTTGTCTACCTAGGGGTTCAAGATCTTTATGTTGATCTATATTATCATCAAAAAATGCTTTTTTCCTAATAATCAACCAGCAATGCTCGGCTGACAAATTCCTTAAATTGATAATGTCGATTTTGGCACTCCCCATCATGTGCGCAACTACCTCATTACGTGTGGTGACTAGAATTCTACTACCTTGGGCACCACACGTGAGAGCATTTTTGAAAGGCTCCCACTTTTCAGACTCTTTTGTGGAGTCTTTGGCCCACACATCATCAAAGACAAGAAAGTACTTCTTGCCCCTAATCAAATCACAAACTATACGCAATAGAGCTTGCAATGTAGAAGTAGTATTATTAAGGGATTCATGCTTAGGGTCAAGCTCCTGAATAATTGCTTTGGCAACCTTGCATTGATCAAAAGGATCAGAAACACAAACCCACATTCTTTTATCAAAATGGGCCTTCACCTCACCATGATTGTAGGCTATTTGGGCAAGAGTGGTTTTTCCTAGACCTCCCATGCCCACCAAAGATATGACACGGGGTTTTCTTTCCTTTGGACTACCCACGCCTAAGAGGTTGCTCAACAGCTCCTCCCTATAGTTATCACGACCAATTATATTGGACTCATCCACAAAGGATGTAGTTATCGGTCGCTCAACTACTTCATGTTGCCTGTTAAAGTCAATCCCATACTTCTCTCTGTCATTGAAAATCTCATCTAATTTTTCATTCAGGTTTTTAATCTTGTGACCAACATCATGACGCAGTGGAAGGTTAAAACAACATGATGGAGATGGGAAGAAGGAGCATACCTTCTTCTTCACAACAGCAGGAGCGTTAACATCAGCTGGTTTTCCTTCTTTTTTCTCTATCTCTGCTTTGATTCTTGCAGTGTTCCAGGTGTCCAAAACGTCATCCATATCGTAGTATTTGTCTTGGAGCTGCTCTAACCAAAGCTTCTCAGTATCCAGCTTCACTGCATGTCTTTTATCGGCATCATCCAGCATTGCCTTGATGAATCCGAGCTTGTCTTGAAGCTTTTGGACTTCTTCATCAACGCCAACAAGCAACTTGATCTCTTGTTTAGCCAGCTGAACAGCGATTGAAGCCAACCGCTCAAAGAGATCAGTAAGTAGTGCATCAGCCATAGTTAATGGAGACTGAAAGTTAAGTTTGGATTGATAACACAGCAAGAAATGAACAGAAAGTGATTCAGAAAGTAGAAATTAGCAATAGTGCGCTTGAGTTTGTGCTTCGTGATTTCTCATATCAGCTTCTTATAAGGTAGTCCGTATTGGCAACGTGAATGGATCCTCTTTTTTCGTTTCCTTTTAAAAATCTTTTCTAAGTCAAGTGGTAACATGTTGGAACATTTTAAATTACTGGCAGTTTTTTTTTTTTTTTTTTTTTTGTTGAATAAATTAATGGCAGTTAACCAATACAAATAATACTTAGTAATATTTTTATAATCTAATTTATATTTCACGAATTATAATATGTCACGAATTTATTTGATTTTTTTTTATAAAATAGTTAAAATTTAAAATAAAATAAAATAAATAACTAGTAAAACATAAAATCAAACGCAAAAAATTGTGCGATCAAGTTGCAGCATGTTTGTCCATGTGACAGTAATAGGCGTGTGCCCCAATAATGTGGTTCAATATATAATTAATTAAAAATTAAAAGTGAAATTAATTTTTAAATCCTAGTCCTTTCAGCTTCATTTTTTACCCAAAAAAAAAAAAAAAAAAAAAAAGATTGTTGCCAAAATGGAAACTACAATTCAGGTCCACAGTAGTTCTTGTCCTTCTAGCTTTATTACTAATCAAAGTCTAACAAGGGAAACCATATTTCTTATCATAACTACAAAAAAGATATTCTTGAGTAAATATAAAAATTACATAAGTAAAGTTAGAAAACTTAAAATGTTGAAATAACTGCTTCTCAAATGTTGAAACAACTGCTTCTCAAAGTGAACTTATTGATATTACGATATATATTAAGCAAGCTTACAGTTACCGGGTGAAGATTATTAACACTAGGGAAATATTATCTTATAAGTCATCTGCTTATACATAATTTTTCCTCTAATCCAAGCAATTTACGTACTTTTGAAATCACTTCAACATATATGATACACCGTTATTACTTATTATGAGCAAAGGGTATATAAAATATACAAACCATGTCCTTCATAAAAGGATTGTGCATATTCATAAGTTTAGCTATCAAATATAGGGGAACTAAACTGAAGTAGTCTTGGTGTTTATAATCTTGAGGGCTTGAGTTTAAAAAAAAAATATATATATATATATATTATATAAAAATTATCTAAAGACAATAAATCACAAATCTTGTAAATAAGAACTTCTTATTAAGATTCCAATTAAATTAATTACCGAAATTCATCACCTGTAATAACAAACAATTATAGATTTTTTAATAAAGGGCATGACCAAAATCAGTAGCATACTACCAAAGAGGAAACAAGAACTGAACCTTCAACTCGTCCTGTAAAAACCATAAAAAAACCCAATGTTTTAACCGAAAAACCGTCAGTTCAAATAGTAAAAAATAAATATCAGACACTTTTAAAACATTTTAATCATTTAAGTTTTTAAAACCGTGTGATTTATTGATGAAAGAAGAAACCACATACATACTAGAAAATGCAGATTGGCTGTGCTACTAACTAAAGTCTATGAGTAATCTATAGAGGGCCTCATAATAATCGAGTCATGCAAAAAGTAGAGTCAAAAAACGAAAGTACTAATAATGGTTAGGATTTGGAAAATCTTTTCTCAGTAAAAAGTATCATATTTATTTTTTATTTTTTTGAACGCTAAGGTAAAAAATTTATTCACAATAATTGAAGGCCATTATGTAGTGGAAATTTGTCGGGGCTGGCTGCTTTCAAATTCCAAGCCGACGAGTTGCACGCTGGCTTTAATTGATTGAAAGCTCTATGCCATTTTTTTTTGGTTCCTAGCCACTCACCTAACTAACCAATGAGTGAAACAAGTCTTCACGAGAAAATCTAGTAATACAACAAAATCTCATTATATGTTTAGCAAAAAACAATCTCATTATATTTTTAAAATATTTTTATTTTGAGTTATGGTGTATCTTAATATGATCTTATTTTATTTTATGTTGATCTACTATAGATTGACACTTCACATGCTATAAAAATGCTGTAACATTTTGTTATGGCCGTTTGAGAACTCTTCTCTTAAAGTGGTCTTATATGATCAACTCTAAATTAATTTATTTGTCAATAATTTTTAAGTCAATTCATGCTTTTTAATATATCAATTGAGAGTTTTAGAGTTTGAATATTCCTTCCCCACTTAAGAATTAAGATATATAAAAAATATTAAAAATTTATCTTCTACTTCTCACAAGAATTAATAATTTTAAAAAAAAAATCACTATAAAAAATTTAAAAAAGATAGATGGTGTGACCAAACTTCAAAAGTATCTGACAAAAGTCCACAATTGACAAAAGGTGAAAACATTTCAGCAAGGTAAATTTGACAAACATGATTCTGCGGACACAAGAAGACAAAAACAGTAGTAAACATGTGATTCATCAAGAAAGCAAATGTGACCAAATGAATTTCATACTCGTAATCCTTTTTGTTCTTCCAATTCGTTATCCCTTTCAAATTTTAAAATTTGTAAATCTTTCCTTATCAGTACAGGTGAAATATAAGTGAATCTTCAGTAAGGTTTTGCTCTTATTGATATTTTAAATTTGCATTGAAATTATTTAATTACTGGATATTCAATTGCTTCAATGGCTAGGAAATTTGAAAATTTGATATTCGATTACTGGATATTCAATTATTCAATTGCTTAGCTTGATAGAGATTTGAAATTGACAAATAACTGCTAAAAAAACACTAAAAAAAGAAAATCAATATTTTAAATTTTAAATTATAATTCCACTAAGCATGATTGATAGAAAATTGTGTAGGGTCAACAGATTAGAGAGGCTCTTATGATCCAATAACATTATAAAAGGGAGGAAGGGGGAGTAGAAGAAGAAAAAAGAAGAAAATCTTTTATACTGATGAGATATTTACAAATAAAGTGAATTGACAAGACCCAAAAAACAAAAAACAAAAAAACTAGGACAAACATTTACAAGCGTGATCCAATGACAGATGCGCATATGATGATCAACTAGGACATCAGAGTTCAAATGAAATTTGAAATGTAGTATGTAGTAATCACTAGTACAGCGACAAACTCTTACCTCTTTCCCTATCTTTCCACTAATGATACCACCTTTTATTGAAGCAATCAACTTAGCTAGCTCCTGGGGGATTAACTTAATCTCATTTATGGTCAACTTTTCATTTTTCATGTAGGCAGCAATATCACTCTTTATCCAATTGGCAGCCAGCTTCACATCAGATCCCTTTGCACTAGTTGCATCAAAAAATTTTGCAACCTGAGACATTCATTCAGCAAAAGAGCCATATCTCAAATCATTCTAGCATGACATATGTCCAAAACAAATACTTTAAAGCAACAGATACATGGTCATAAAGGCATGCAAGAAATATCTTTCAGGCTTGCCTCTAAGACAGACTAAGGCAAATGCCTCAAGGTACAGCATTAGAGGCTTAAATGACCTTGGCCACCTTTCAAATCCTGAGACATTCAAGAGGCACATGGAATATGCTTGAAGCTTGTGATATATGACTGAAATACATGAATAAACAAATTTTGGAGTTCTATTACGGGATTAAGAGCTAACTCTCTCTCTCTCTACACTTTTTTACTTACATCTCATTTTGAATAAATGCATGTAGATTAAGGACCTTAGGCACAATTCTACATTGAGAATTACTGAATCATATATGATTTAGGACAAAGGGAACAAGCCAAATAAGATTTTAAATTCCTGGGTCAGGTGTGGCAGTTCTTGGACAGCTTGGTTTTTGGAAAAAAGGTGGAAAATATTAAGAACTACAGGGTTTCTGCTGAAAATGAATAATAGGATTTGGGAATGAAACAAAAGGAAAAAACCAAGGTCTGGGTTGCTGTTCCTGGACTGTGAACATAACCTGTGAACTAGGTTTTATCTTTTTATGGGGTATTTGGGGTTATTTGATGGATGGGTAGTTCCGTGTTTTGAAGTTTAGATTTTAAGATTTAATAGGTGAAAAAAGACTGTATTCGCAAGATTTTAAGTTGCTGAGAATCTATGAACAAAAAGGAAAAAAGAATAAACTTCTAGGCATTACACCTTGGCATCATACCTCAGAGAAGGTTGTATCGCAAAAAATCTCATACAAACTTCAAAGCTTCGGAAATATAGAAAACTTATTTATGTTCCCCATTGAATAGAAAGCATTACATCTGACTAATTCCTAAACCTACTCCTTGGAAGCTAAAAATTACAAATTATGCAACAATTAAAAATAAATAAAATAAAATCAAAATAATATTGTTTCTCACTGCCAGTGCCAATATCTCTCTAGACTAACCAAAATTTTAGCTTTTCTTATTTTTATTAGCCATTCCTTTAATTTTATGTAATGAATATGAATTGGGTTTTTCCTACTCTTCTCCTTTTCTTCTTCTTTCTTTTTTGATAAGTAATAAGAGACTGTTTTTAATCATAGAGGTTTTTTTCTATTTTATTTGGTTGGCCTTTACCTTCAAAATCCTGAATGTGTAAAGCAAAAGCTTGTAAATGCCAATTGAACAGTCCCCAGATAGTAAAAACATTCAAAGTAATGAAGAGGACTCACATTAATGTCATTTGTTAGGAAAAGAACATCCGCATGCTTAGGCCCATCTTCTCATACCTTCTACGCTTCACTTCTGGAAGTTCTGGGAAATATAGATAATCAGAAAGCCCTTCCTTTTTCCTCATTGTAACTGTTTTCTAAAAAGTATAACACAGGTTAATGGAGCATAAAGTAGACACAAAATGACCAAGTGAACCATAAATCTAGTACTTGTTTCCACTACATCACTAGAATAAAAGCAAGATGTAGCAACAACCTGAGCGCCTTCTTCCCAGAGACGAGTTTCCTGTGTAATTTGATCACTCTGGCCTTGGGCTATGAAGAAGCACCTGCCTTGAAATTTCAAAATCAATAGCCCTGCTAACTGACGAAAAAGAGTTCAGATTTTTTTATCTCAACCTGACAATACAAGAGGGGCTTAGTTAAGGCACCAGCGCACTGCCAATTACTATGCACATCAAATGCATTGAGCTCTAGCTCAAATAAGACTTTTTTCCTCCTATAACAGTAAGAAGCAAGAATTAAACTACCTTTGTCCCAAGCTGTGATTGCCCAATTGGTCGAACTGAGACATTCACATCACAACGAAGTGAACCTTCTTGCATATTGCCATTACTCACTCCCAAATAATGAGCTAACCTCTGTATTTCTGCTGCATATTCTGCAGCTTCAACACCAGTTCTCATATCAGGTTCTGAAACAATCTCTCTGCTCTATTTAAATCAACCTGCAACAAAATCAACCATATCAACAAGTCTATAACATACATAGTAATCAGCAATTTCGCCAAGAGCCTTGTAGCTCAACTGGTTGGCACTTCCTGGTGTTTCCAAAGGAGACATCGAGGGTTCAAATCTCCCCTCTCCCAATTATTGAATCATCAAAATAAGAATAATAATAATAACCAATTGCAGCTCTTCTAAATCTATATATAAGATACGTGTCACAAACAAATTTTTTTTTTGCAATGCATACCAACTCATTCATACTGCTAGATAATAAGGCAATAAATTGCAAAATTAGCATGCTTATAGAATCAACTTAAGTTACTTAACCCACAAATCACATGACTAACACTTGGAACCTGATTAAACATGAAAACAGTCAACAATAAATATTCTTGAAAATAAAAGGAGAATATAGTTTGTTATAATAATAATAATAATAATAATAATAATAATAAAGTGATTAAATTCATTATTTTCTAATTGCTTAAATATTTGGGAGAACCAATAATTTATCATAACATAGGGAGTTTTATATGTGTTTCTAGTTTACGTCCTATTTAAAAAATTAAAAATCTATGTATTGAGCCCCACCTATTAAAGGGGCACGCAAAAAGAGTGTTAGAATAATGAGAAAATAATTAAATTTATTATTTTTTTAATACTTTAGAAATAATTAAATCTATTATTTTTAGTACTTTTTTAGAGAATCGATAATTTCTCATGGTTAAAATATAAAATATAGTAAAAATTGGTACGGTACGTAGGCAAAGGGAAAGAAGTAATTACCTGTGAATAACTTCCATATTCTGAACGAAGCAGCTTGCCTGCATCTTCCTCCATGTGAACCCTTGTAATGCCAAACCTCCTATGCCCACCACCGAACTCCACAGGAATATCCAAATCAATGTAACCACCACTTGCAATTGGAACATCAAATTGAGATAGTTGGTACCCTTTTGGAAGGTCCGGGTAAAAGTACTGTTTCCTATCAAACTTTGAGTTTAGAGAAAACTTGCAATTCAGTGCAAGACCCAGTTTCACCGCTAATTCAATGACCTTTGAGTTCAAAACTGGCAAAGCACCAGGCAAACCCATGCAAATGGGGCAAACACTAGTATTTGGTGGAGACCCATAATTGTATGGACAACCACAAAAGGCTTTGGTGAGTGTTGAGCTGGACATGAGTTTCTATACCGATGATTGCTTCATAGTCTTTTAATATTTTATCAATCTGGGTACGAGGTAAAACTTTGATTCGAGGCTTTTGTTTTTCTTGAGCGGCTGTTTGGGCTTCTGTGGTTTTCATAGTGCAATATAGTAAAGCACCATTCTTTCTTCTAAACAATGCAGTCTGGTACAGCAACAAAGGGTAGTTTTGAATTCTTCTAAATATATTGGAAGCCATCATCAGGGTCTGAATCAATTAATATATCAAGCAATACATAGGCTGTCTGCAAAGCATTAAAATAAGGCATTGGTATGCTATAAATATATTGAAAAAAAACAGCATAAATCTATTATCTTTACAATTCAAGCATTCAAATTAAAGAGACAAGAAAGTAGTGAGACTTTTGTGAGTGTGGGTTAGCAATTGTAGAAGAATAAAAACATGGAAACCACTGTTTATTTATTCCAATATGGACAATTCCAGACCTGTTGGGCTTACTTAATAACGGCCCACGTTGAAAAATCTATACTTTTTTTTTTGGATAATTGAAATCTATCCTTAAATTCAAACCATTTACAAACAAACAAACACAATCATTACTCATAGGACACGTGTAGTCACTCTCATTCATCAACAGACACCTATTCTCAACGTTCCCAACCGCCAAAAATTTCCTCACAAAACAAGTGTTAGTGTTTCCAAAAGCCCTTCTCTGTTTGTGTTACCCAAAACCAGACCAAAACAGGGCAGGAAATGGAGAAGATGGCACTTTTTTGTTTTTCTGATTCATCATTAACCATTTGCTTTCATAGCTTCCATATGTAGAGCAGTTGCTTGTGAGTTCTTACTCTGATTAAACTGACTCATTCTTCTTCATAATTGAATTAATGTATTGTGAATGATTTGATATTTAGGTTTCTGTCTTTTTTGGGTTGGTTTGTATTAAACGTCTGGGTTGATGATTTGGATTGTTAAAATTGGGTGTATCAATGTATGTGAGAATTTTAATTTTTTGAGTCTGAATTAACTCCATTTTTCTAGATTTTATATGTGTTTTGTTCAAGTTCTGTTTTTTTTTTTTTTTTTTTTTTGCTGTTTTTTGAATAAGTGTGTTCTAGATTTTTATGTGTGATTTGTTTTTTGTTTTTGTTTATTATAATTATATTATCTTGGTTAATTTCCATTGTATCTGTAAATACAACCAGGGGCATGGTTCATGCGTGTGTATGTTGTACCAAAAACTTGTTTTCTTAAATGGTCCTTTTTTTGTATGCTAACATTACCTGCAGAATGATGATTTTGGTGTAGTGGTCATGTTTGGGACCTTTGGGATGAAATTATGTCCCATATAGATGACACACTTCCACTGTTTCATGTGATATTCAATTTACTTTATTTTGATTCTTTTTGCCTCTCCTCTATAGAGGTTGGAATTGGATTGTTTTACCAAACAATCAATTATATATGGTTCCAACTTCCAACTCCTAAACTAGGAAACACCTGTGCCTCCTTCCTTTAATGAAGTTTTATGGTTGTGGCTAAACTTGATTTCAATAACTTTTACAGATTTTCCAATGAGAAAAGATGGAACTTGAGAAAGTAGAATCTGATCTCCTTGCCTTAAGACAATTATATGGGCTCCTTCAAAATATTGGTCAAGGCCTGCAAAGCAAAAGTTCAGAAAATGTAAGCTCTCTTATCTCGAAACAATCTGTTTTCCTTTGACTTACCATGTCATGAAGTCTTGACTTTCAATTGTATTACTTCAGTACCACACTCATTATTTTGGCTATGGGAAAAATAAACAAGAAGCAATTAATAAACCTTTTCTTTTATTTGTTTCTTAATTTTAATTTTTCGCCCCAGGCATTGTGGTGGTAATATACTCTATCCTTTTGAAGAATCTTGAATTGTACCTCTTTGTTCATTGCATGATTTGATTATAGTCTTTATAGATACTTTGAAGAATCGAAAATGTGCGAAGAATATAGTTTCTGAGATAGAAGATAAATTCTAGAAAAACAACTACCTGGTGTTGTATTCACCGATATAATCGTTTAGTTTTACATCTCATGTCTTTTATTATTAGTACAACAGGTGAGGGGTTCTGTTTCTATAACAAACCATTCAAAAATCAAATAAAAGATCAGACAACATAATAAGTTATAAAGAATCTTTTGGTGGTGAGTAATATCTTCGGAACTCTTCTTGCCATTCACTGTTTTTGATTTCTTCTCTGCAGTCTGTGACTTATCCTTAATGAAGAAATCATTTGTTGAGTATAGTTGTTTTTTCTTTCTTGTTGATATTTTTTTTGAGTGGTGCTTTCAATACTACAAAATTTACTACATAAGCTCTACAAACCAATGTGTCAATTTTTAGACATGAGAAAAAAATTTAACCAAAAAAAATATTTATTATGTTATTGTGCTGACACAAATTACATTCATTGTCACTTCATTTTGCAAGTTTTTATTTTTATTTTTTTATTTTATAAGAAAATTGGTAGTAGTTTTAGCATTTTCTGTCTTTTTTTTCCCTACTTTTACTCCCAAGGAATGGACGTCTTATAGTATATAGCAACATAAAAAACATTTAGTGCTCTTTTGTTATGACTTAATCTTAACATGATCTTCTTCTTCTTAAACAGTTGGATGAGAAAGCACAACTCTTTTTGAAAACTTTGCTTGACAATGCAACAGAAAGAGTTTTTGAGACCCATTCAAAGGTACGTTTTGTCATTCAGTACTGTGAATGAAGTTCTTGTTGGTTTTGTTTCTAGAGCAGACTGTACTTAAGAAAACAAAGTATGATATTGGATCCTATTATCTTAATAGGCAAAGGATTATTGCCTAATTTATTTTCTCATGCTGGTATCACAGATTATAGCAGCACAATCTGGTGTCTCTAACACACCAAAGGCTATGCTAAAGTTAAACCCTCCTGTTCCAACATCTGTTCCCATCATTACTCAAGCCTCAAGTAAAGGGTCCAAATTCCAATCAATTACTTCACAGAAAGATGAGCTGCCACCCAGGAAACCAACACTAAAGAAAGCAACTTCCATGCTCTCTAAACCCAGCATTTCTTCAAACAAACCTGAGGGCAGAAGGCAACAATGTTGGATTTATGAGCAAAGCAGTATGAAGAGGCAGAACTCAGTTGAGGACACAAACAGCATAGCTAACGCTAGAGCCACAAGTTCAAACTTAAATAGTACTCGTCAACATCAACTGCACAACCAGTTAGGCCCTTCTAATGTGGTCAATGTGCAAGCAAAAGAAATACCACAAGTGAAAGAGAACCCAATACAGAAAAGAATGCATGAACTCCAACATAGTCCAAGCATTGCTAGTTCCTCGAGCTATTTGGCAACTGGGCTTATTGAACCAGGACTTGGGAATAAAAAACCGGACCAGGCCAGTGATTTTTCAAAGGATGTTGCTAGTACACTCAAACAAGTCGAATCCCACATTTCAGCTTTAAAACCTTGTTCTGGTATTGTGGATTTTAAAATGACTAGTGCAAGTTTGGCTGTGATGTCTAAGCCAGTTACTCCTTTGACACAAACAAGAGATGGGTTTGTTAAAAAAAGCGAGCTGGGCTATCTTGGTGAGCCTGTAGCTTTGGGTCTGGGTCAAAATGATCTGCCGAGTCAGCAGGTGAGTCAACTCAGCAGGAAACATGATAGTCGTTTGAGCCCAGCACGCAAGCCCATTTATTCTCTGAGTCAGCTAGCGAGTCAGATCGGTGGTGTTGGGGACAGTGAATCATTTTCAAGAGCACGTGGCTGGCCAAGTGTGAGGAGTAGAATTGGGTCACTGAGTCGAGCAGTGAGTCAGAATGACGATTTAACGAGTCAGAGCGGTGATTATGTTCACGGGTTGAGGTTTCCTATGAGTCAGCCTTCCAAAGAGAGTGAAAAACAAAAAGATCCTACGGTTGAGATAAAGACAACTAGGAAGGGGGTTAGATCTAGACCATCCATGCCACCTCAGTTAGTGGAATCCACTTCTTCTCTTGGTCCTAGTGAGAGAAAATTGCCACCTCAGATGGTAATCAAACCAACTCTACTAGGACTAGATCAAAGAAAAGGGACCCACAAAATCAGCCATATGGGCCCACACAACAAGATCTTGCCACGTCAGGTGCTTGATGAATTAGAGGGTCCTAGCTCTTCTTCAGATTCTTACTTCTCCACTATTAATAAACAAGGTAGTAGTGTGAGCAGCAGTGAAAGCTTTGATTACTCATCGCCAAGTCAGACTCGGACCCACCATCAAATTGGTCCCACAAGTGAAACTAGTTGGGCTAGTGAGAAAAATCAAGGTAGTGGGAGCAGTATTGAAAGCTATGGTTACTCATTGCCAAATCAAACTCGGGCCTATCGTAACATTGGTCCCACGAGTGAAAGTAGCTGGACTAGTAATGAAAGCTACGGTTATATTGGTCCCACATTGAGAAGGGTTGTAATTACAAGTGAAAGTAGCTCAGAAGAGACTAAAAACGGTCCATATGCGGGTCCTACTAGAAGATTCAAATTAGGCCGTAGGAGAAGCCCAAAAAAAGCAATTGGACGGTTGAGGAATTTCAAGAACAAATTAGGACTTATATTTCATCATCACCATCACCATCACCATCATCACCATGATGATGATGAGAATGGTCAGAAAATGTTACACCATAGGGATGTGCATGATAGTAGAGCGGTTCAGAAGGTGAAGAAATCAACGGTGAGTAGTGTGCCACGGAAGCATCAGGATGGACATTTTCATGGTTTGATGGAAGGGCTATTGAAGCATGTGCAACATTCAAAGAAATCAAAGGGTTCTAAAGGTGGGATCAACCGGCTGGGAAATGGGCCACGTGGTGGTAATAAGAAGTTGCATTTGTGGAAAATGTTACGACGTCGTGGTGGTGGGGTGAAGCTGCCCAAAAGCAAAAGGGGGCGTGTTAGAATAGGGTTTATGAGGAAAAATAAAAAACCACTTCTTAAAATGAATTGAGATTTTTGGTTCCTTTTGAAAAAATAGTGTATTTATGTTTTCTTTTCCTATTTTTTGTGGGACTCACTTATGAAAAGCATGTTTGGGTTTGTTTTTTTGTTCTCATTTTATTTTCATTTTCAATATCAAAAAAAAAAAAAAAAGTGAGAATAAAAATAGAATACGAAAACAACTCTTTAACATTTTTCAGTTTCAGCAAAATGAGTTTAGTGGTATTAAAAGTCGGCTGGCATTTGGATATAGTCGACTTGTTTGAAATAAAAATGGACATTGTTGTAAATATATGCAGGGCAGGACAAGCCTAAATCCATCTTTGCCCCACCTTAGGTTGCAAGGCAAAAATCTCACCCCATCTCGACTTCACCATTTCTATAAGGTGGTGTAGGTCCGGCAAATCAAAGCAAAATTGTCGTCCCTAAAATTAGACATGATTTTCTTTGGAACCAATGACCCACACACAAATCCACAGGTGACGTAGTTTAAAACAAGATAATAAGAGTCTTCTTTCATTTGGAAGCCTTTTAAGGGATGAGCAGCCCCTGAATCTGAATGGCATCAAATAAGCATCAATTGTCGGGCTCCGCTGTTATCTGCTACAAAGAATTCAACACGGCCACTCAACATAATTAACTAGTTAGATTAGGTGAGTGTGATTTCTCATGAATAACAAATTAAAACTTGAAGGGTATCAATTTCTCACTAACCAATTTAGCTGACAGGTCCCTATCTTTTTTTTTTTTTTTTTTTTTTTTTGATAGAGATAAAACCACAAACAGAAGGACAAACAAAACAGAAAAGGAAGCAATCCCTCAATCGAGGAGCTGTTCCTCCCTGATAATAGTTACAACATCAGTAGCAAACAAAACATCAAGACACCCTGCACTAGAAGACCTTAAGGAGTAAGGACCACTTGGGCTAAGGCTGTTTAAGTTTGTGGGAGTTCGGCCTGGTTCTCTTCACTAAATGAGCCTTGTGAACCAGTTTGTGCACAAAACAATACTCCAAGACACTAAAGAACAATATATAAATGATCAAATAATCGTTAGATTCCGGTATTGTTAAAGGACGGCGAATAACAATGGCACCTCCTTGCTTGCACATTCTCAGATCTTGGCTTTTCCTTTGGTCATGCTCCTCTCGTTCTTTACCTTCTTTGTCTATTCTGTCTTTCGTGCGTGTTCTCTCTAATGAGGATGACAAGTTTGCTCTTATCCCTTTTTACAAAAGGGGTTAGGCCTTTACGGGCCCATTTTTCTCTATTGGGTTATAAAAAAATGGAAGGGAAGGCTCTATTAATTTTTTTCGGTTTGCCCAAGCTGTTCTGCATCAGATTTGCCCAGGTTGTTCTGCAGCAGATCTGTTTTGGGCTTTTCCCCTTTTCTGTGCTATTTTGGGCCAAAATGGCCCAATACCACGTTTTTTTGAAATTTTTAGCAACAAAACACTGTTTCGGAAATAATTGGGGATTTAGCACTTTTTCTAGTACTTGAGCTCCCCAAACTCGAGTACCATATTTTTCCATTCCACCGTGGCACGATGACATGGAAAGGTGGAATTAAATATTCCGCTTAGTACTCGAGCTCATGAAGCTCTAGTACTTTTCTGGAAATTTAAACCCGAGCTCTCTCCCTGTTACCCACACTTAAACCAAGATCTGTCACACTTAAACCCACTTTCTCATTCTCGCTATCTCCCTTTCAATCTCGCTATCACTTTCTCAATCTCCCTCTCAATCTCGCTATCATCTCCCACACGCTCTCAATCTCGCTCAGTCTCGCTCTCGCTCTCATTCTCAGTCTCCCTCTCGCTCTCGGTCTCCCTTTCAATCTCCCTCTCGCTCCCGGTCTCCCTCTCAATCTCGGTCTCGCTCTGTACTCTCCCTCTTGCTCACACTCTCTACTCTCACTGTCGGTCTGCATCTTCAATTTGGAATCACAAGGTATGTCTCCTTATCTCAATATTTGTTTGAGCATTGGGTATTTGTGGGTATTTGTGGGTATATGTGGGTCTTTGTGGGTATTTGTGAAGGAGATGCTGTAAATGTTATTATCTAGTTACAGAACCATTCTCTGGAGCCAGATTGGAGCATTGGGTATTTGTGGGTATTTGGGGATAATGCATTTGTGGGGTATCATTTTATTTAGCTTTCTTTATATGTGATAAAAGTTTCCAACAATCATGCCTCTTTGATAAGTTTTCATATATAAAGTCCGGATTGCATTATCCAGGTTACAAATTTTTATTTCACAATTAGAATCCACTTTCTATTGCTAATCTTTGAAGTAATAAAAATATTAGGGTGAAAAAATAAACACTTAGCCGCATTATTATATATGCTTTTGACTCAATGGTGGGTATTTTCTTTTGGCAAAAATAGCAAGATTGAAGTACTAATTAATCTACAATCGGATACCAATACACTTTTAAAGAGAACCACACATTTATGCTAAATAGGCTTAATTTGTCCAGTTGTTCAATGCACTAGTACTTAACGAAGAGAATATATCTTATATAGTAGCATTCCCGATTAGTGCAATGTGTCAAAATAGATATATAATGTGTTAGGTCACCTTTAAACAGCATATTTTTCTTGTCTTTAATTTTCATTTGGCTTTCTGTTTTCTTGAATTGATCTGGTTGTGAATCAAGTTATGAGAAAATTTCCACCAGATAATTGGATAAACCCTATAATCCTACTTTTTTTTCTCAACCTGGCCAGATGCTCCAAGATCTACTTAGTAACTCTTTGATTTTTACTTTTCTTTTTTCCTTTAGTTTTTTTTTTTTTTTTTTGTGGATAAGTTGTTTTCATATTTTAGTTATAACGTGAAAATGAGTTTGAAATAATTTTGTTGTTTAACTCACATATAAATTATTAATATTTCTTGTAATTCAACTGGTATGGCTTAGAGAGATTCATGCATGAGCATTCCATTAATCTTCTAACACCTCCCTCTTTGTCTCTGTTGTATGATATATTTAAAACTCTATATTAATCACTTAATTCGAAACTTAAAAAGGGATAATCGGCATTAAGGAATGTACTCCCCCATCATTATGCATGTCAGCGATAACATTTTGCATGTCAATATTCTGATATATGCAACTTGTTATTCTGTGAAATTCCCAAAATGACAACACTAACTTAATGTAGTCAAGATGATGGTTAATTAGGTACATTTACATATGCTACGGTACAACTTATGGTTAATTTTGAAAATCAAAATTAATATAATGTGGGTATTTTGTGGTGTACTTTTTGATTTATGTTTTTTTTTTTTTTTTTTAATGAACATTTTCATGTGTTATTAGAGCAATCAGTCATTGTAGGACATAATTAGCGTTCTCATTGAGGCCATAATGAGTAGGATGCTTGGACTATTAAAGTGAGGGTTGATTTTAATAATGTAGAGAGACTTTCATTTTAGAAATTTCTTCCGTGAAATCAGTGAAGGCTGCATTAGATATATATTATTGCCATTTTCAGTCAATTATGTTTATAATTAAAAATAAATAAATAAGAAGAAGAAGAAGAAGAAAGTTCATGTATTTGAAGTGAATTTTCCCCTAATTATTGTTGTCACCAAATGCCAGATATGGACCCACATCAAGCGAAACCCTCTATACAGACTATCTTGAGGAGGCAGGATGTGCATTGTTCAAGTTTGCTTTGGGATGCTCCTTTGGAAGGCGAGGTATGCACTTGTCCAAAATCGTAGTCAATATATGTAGTAGAAAGATTTTTGGCATTTAAGTTTGAAGCGTAATTATTACGTGCTTAGTGAATGCTATTATTAATACTAAGCTGCTTTGTTTGCAGGAAGTGCCAGGTGTACTGACTTGTCGTCACCGAGATAAAGGTCTGCTTGAAGATGGTGCAGTTTTAGATCCACAGATTGCATCTTATATCACAGATGCGGGGTTAGATGGGCTACTTCGGGTCCCATATATGGACCTTGACCATGCATTGATCACGGCGTTGGTGGAGAGATGGCGGCCGGAGATGCACTCATTCCACTTGCCCCACGGTGAGATGACCATCACGCTACAAGACATGGAGGTTATAATGGGGGTACCTATAGATGGCTTGCCGGTGATGGGATATACCAAAATGACCGATTGGAGCGACCTCTGCTACGACATGCTAGGGCATAGGTTGCCGAGAAAAGAAGTTGGTAGTAATAAGAACACTGGAGTGATAGAAGGGCCGAGGGTAAAAGCCAAATGGCTTGAGGATCAGTTTCGCAACCCTCTCCCGGCTGACGCTACCGAGGAGCTTGTGCAGCAGTATGCTCAGTTTTACATACTGGGGATGTTGGGTGGTACGTTGTTTATGGATAAGTCTGGCGAACGGGTCTCAATTATGTATCTGCAATTTTTCAATCCAATCAGCAACGGAAAGAAGTATAGTTGGGGTAGTGCAGCACTAAGTTGGCTATATAGACACCTTTGTAAGGCATCAGAGAAGACAGCCAAGCAGATTGGCAGTGCACTACTATTGGTGCAGTTGTGGGCGTGGGCGAGGGCGAGGTTTTCACACATATGTCTTGTGATGAGGCATCCACACCAGGCACTGCCCCCAGGTCCACTTGCTATCAGGTATGTAGGATCTTAGATAGTTACTGTTTTACATTTCCGCATTAACTTTTTTCGCATGAGAATTATGTAAGTAACTAATATGGCTTTTATGTTTGTTTTGTTTGCTAGATGGAAAGGGGTTAAGATAACAACTGAACATGGAATGCACGTCCTATGCGCCTATCGTGTGTCGCTTGCTTCACTACGACCAAATCAGGTATTGTGCCTTACAAGTGGGAACCGCTTTGGCATGTAATTGTTGTACTTACAATTTGCTTTGGAATGAATAAACATTTTTTTTTATTTCAGAGCAGAGTTACATGTATTGTTCACATTCGTTACACATTTTTTCTAATTATATTGCTAATATAGTTGTTTGCATCGGTTGGATCATTGCAGATTGTGTGGGAGCCATACAAAAATTATTTGCATTCCCTGCCCGCATATTGTACGGCAGGGAAACACATATGGAGGTCTATCGTGCCACTCTTACATTTTTGGGTGGTTGAAGGCCATCACCCTGAACGTGTTCTCCGACAGTTTGGAATGAAGCAAGGCATACCACTCGATGTCGATACTTCAGTTGACCTTCACAAGATAACTCTCTAGGGCAAGCAGGAAAAAAACTGGGCCCAAGAACATGCCACGCATATTGCTAAATGGGCTGCGCATGCGACAATTGCCGATGCACCGCCTTTTCATGGGGAGATGAGCTACAATGACGAGTATATGGTGTGGTTTCGTCCCCGTACTGTTCGCCATATTACAAAAGAGACCTCGTACTAGGACACTTTGGTAAGTTTACAAAGACTGTTTTGTTATAAATGTACCTCGTTTCGCATAGTTTAGTAACAACCTACTAACACTACTCTTGTATATTTGTGACAGGTTGAATCACAGTTAAGGATTATGGGGAAATGCGAACCAGGGCTGAGATCTACACCGACTGTATTAAAGCCTTGCAATCTGTTGAAGAGATTGGTCGGTTGACCTTGGACGATGCATGCGATGCGGGCAACACAAGTACAGCGGCTATAAGGCGTGGTCGGCAAGCAAGTGGACGTCAAGGGCATAGAGGCCGTCAATCTAGTCAGCGTCCCACACCTGTGCCCACATCTAGTCGGCGTCCCACATTTGGTCAGCGTCACACACCCGTGCCCACATCTAGTCGATGTCCCACATCTAGTCAGCGTCCCACATCTAGTCGGCGTCACACACCCGTGCCCACATCTAGTCGGTGCCACACACCCGTGCACGACCACACCATAGAGGAAGCAAGTCAGACAACAGATGAGATGTGTTTGGACACTAGTTATGACATGGGCTCCATGGCACACGATGATGTGGGTCCATCCTATACGTTTGCCTATGGGGACACATCTCGGTCCCCATCCATGAGGACCGATGGTACCTACCCACCCACATCCCCTACTACATCCCCGTTGCCCACCACCCGTACGTCTCCCCCACTGACTACTGGCACTGCCCCCGCAGATGTACATGGTAGAGATGAGATGAGATTCATGCCCACTCCTAGGCGACCCACCCCTGGTACTGTCCCCCCTGAGTTTGTGCATACCGAGTTCATCCTGACATAGATACCCACCCTCCCACCAGAGGCTTCACACATTGAGGATCGACAACGAAGGCCGTAACGGACACGGACACATCCTCCTGATTGTGGGACTGGACATGGTACTATAGTTCGCTTCAATACCAATTACATTTACATTTCTTTATAGTTAAATGATTTGCATATAGTATTTGCTTGTGTTCTTTTCAGGCAAGGTGAGACCAGTCAAGGAACCAGTGAGGAGAAGAAAAGGAGGATGATTCAAGAATGGTCAAGAATCAGTGCTGCTTTGGGTTTGCAATAGTATATGATCTTTTTGTCCTTGCCAGCTTAGATTATCCCATGCCTAATTATAAAGTTACTTTCTTTTGCTGCATATTAACCACCCAAAAAAAAAATTGATAAATTTCACAACTTTCTTAATAATTTGTTGAGATGGTAAATTATGATTTCTCATCACTTAGTATGGAATCAACTATAAATTACTAATTTATTGTGTAAGTAGACTTGTTCTAAGTTCTAACATCAGTGTTTTGAAACAAGGTTCACACCTATCTGCATAAATTATCAGAAACTAAACAGAATGCTAAGAAAATTCTTGCATTTAAATATTTTTTTATATATTTTAAGGATATTCATTTATTTTGAGTTCATCTGTTCTTTTTGTGTTTAAAATGTCTTTATTATATGCTTTATTTGATAAATACAACTCTGATGTGTAGAAAACTGCTAGAAGTGGTCTTCATATTCTCCTTGGAGGCATCTGTGCTCTAACAGTTGTGGTTTTCCTTCGCTTTGTAAGTATCTCCTTAATAGAGATCATCCACCTATCACGCTCATCTGCATCTGGCTTCATTTATTATTGATATATGTTTCACTAGATTATAGAAACTTGATTACGGTTTGCAAACTTTTCTTCACAAGAAACTAGCCAATTAGGACAATAGAAGTAAAATCCTTTAAGCAAAAAATGATAATAGAAGTAAACCGTGTGGTTTGCAATCTATGTTAGATTTTGTTCATTTGTGCTCTCTTTTCATTAGTAAAGATTGGTAATTGTATTCCCTGGGAATATTTTGTATGAACTCTGTGTGTATAAAGTATCTTCTTCCTTTCAATAAAACTATTGTCACTTATAAAACAAGTAAAATAAAATTGAAAAGAAGAAGAAGAAGAAGAAGAATATTTTCTTCTGGTTTGGGAGTTCTAATTGCTTTATTTTCCGTAATGGCATATATTGATATCTGCTAAAAAGCTCAGCCTGTTACACGTTTATCCTATTAAGCTGCATATGTGTTTTTTCCTTTTATATACAGAAACCAGCTCGAGCATGTTGACATATCTGCAGATGAAATTAGAACCTTAAAGCATTTAGCAAAATCGTAGAGATTTCATGAGAATACAATACTCAGTTCTTGTGTATTTGACAACCATTTAGTAATCAACTAGGGATGGATGTCTTTAGATCGGCCATGAACATTACTTGACTACATACCAATAACACTGCCCAATACACATAATCAATTAAATTGCTAATATAATTACTCAATTATCTTCCAATCCTTTGGATTTGTCGTGTATTTTAATCAACTAATTAGTGAGTCTCCTGTTGAATTTTATTATATATATAATGTTCTCATGTTGATAAGTTGATGGCTTTTCTAGTATTTCTACTTTAAGAAGCTTGTAGGTCTTATTTGGTGGATTTTCTTGCATTTTACTTTTCATGTTTACCATTATTTATTATTTGACACAATCTCTATTATTGATATGGCAGTTCCATAGCCAACCAACACATGGGCCGGGTGTTGCTGCACCACATCCACTTGGAATCCGCCCAAGGGTGCGTGCAAGACGAGGGCAAGCCACAGATCCCCACAGTATTGCTGAACGGGTAAATTTGATAGCTGTGTTTAAGAGAACTATTCAATGTTAGGTTTCACTTTTGTCAAGAATCAGTATAAGTAAAGCAACGATTTCCACCACATTGTCCAATGGAACATAATTCTAAGATGTCATCCTCAAAGAGCTGGTTGTTATTCACTTGTGGAATTTTGTTAAGACTGTAAAGTGGTTTCACTGTTAGCATAAGTACAGGTTTGACTAACTGCTTGTAGTAATTGAAAAATGCTAAACTTATTTCAAATGGTGGTGTCCCACGGTTCCCCTTTACTCTGAGGTATTATATATTAAGATGAGGTTTATAAATATAAAATGCAAAATAAGAAAAGAAAATAAGGTTAAAGAATAAAGACTGGAAGGTAGTTATGACACATAATGAAGGTTAATTCCATCCCTATCCTACAGCAATATGCATTACCATGTTGCTCCACAGTATTAAGATTGATGTTACAATATTAGTAATATTGATGATATTGTTGCAAGAATTGGTTCCCAGTGCCAACAAAGTTAGTGCCTTCTCAGTGCAGCTAATTATAGCCTCGCTTTTTATTTATTGAAAAATGCTATTTGCAATTGGTTTTAAATTCAACATTAGATTAGTTACTCTTATTGATAAAGAACTTAACAAAGCAAATACAATTAATGATAAGAAAAAGAAGCAAAAGAGAGGGATTTTAAATTTAATGATGCTCACTTTCATTAATATGTGGTTTTTAGGTTATTGTTTTAGCATGTTCTGGAAACAATCTTGTCTTAACCAAATGATACTTTTACAGGCAAAAATGATTTGCTTCTTTTGTCAAGATTTTTTGTTTAAAATTTCTAGCTCAGATGTGCGAGTTTTGACCTTGACTATTGACACAAACAAATAAATGATAGGTTACTGCTAGAGGCTCAAGGTCGAACAGCAAAAGGAAAAGCCATTGATCTGGATGATATTAAGTTTCACCAGTATGTATGCTTATCTTGTTAGTTCTATTTCTATGGTGGTTTATGAAAATTATGGTCTTAGTTGAATGCTTTCCAAGTTAAGATGGTGTTATTCTTATTCCTGTTTCAAGTATATTAATCTTATTTCTGCTAGGTGTGTGCGATTGGCTCGATTTGAAAATGACTGAACAATATCCTTCATACCCCCAGATGGATCTTTTGACCTGATGACATGCTTAGTACTCAGGTGAAGTTGATATTGCTTGCTCCAAATTAAAGTTTAATGATAATCAATTTCTGTGTTCGGGTACAAAGTATAAGTTACTAGTGGACGATAATTATGAACGGGGAACCTGTACATTCAAGTCCGTATTTTGGGCGTTTCGTCCATGTATTGTTGGGTTCAAGAAGTGTAGGCCTGTGATTAGCATTGATGCAACCCACCTCTATGGAAAATATAAAGGGAAATTGATGATTGCAATGGCGACAGATGCTAATAATAAGATTTATCCACTAGCCTTCGCCGTTGTCGAGAGCGAGAGCACAGAGACTTGGGGTTGGTTCTTGGCTTGTATAATAACGTATGTTACCGACCGAAGACAGTTGTGTGTCATATCTGACAGACACCCTGGGATACAAGCTATCTTTAGAGACACTAATAGAGACTTTTCCCTGCGGCCCCCCATGACAGAACATCGTTACTGCCTTCATCATCTATGCAGTAACGTCAACACTAGATGGAACAATGAAACTTTAAAAAATCTAGTATGGAGGGTAGCAAGTGCTACCCAAGAGCGAAAGTTCAATGCCATCTTCAATTTAATTGAGAATGTCAACTGGGATGCGCACCAATATCTGAAAGATGTGCCCAAAGAGAAATGGGCTTTAAGTTTTGACAAGGGTTATCGTTATGGGGCGATGACTACAAACGTCTCTGAGTGCTTCAATGGTGTTCTAAAGGGTGCTCGTAGCCTACCCATTACGGCAATGGTGAAATACACATGGTTCAAATTGAATTCTTACTTCGATGATCGTCGCAATAAGAGCATAGCACAGTTGAATTCGGGAAAAAAATGGACTAAATATGCCTTGGATATCTTCATGAGAAATAAGGCGAAGGCGGAGCATCACAAGGTGACAAGATTGAGCGCGCAACAACAATCATATCAAGTAGATACACCGCATACTTATGCAAGTGCTGGACATGGGGATCACACACATGGAGTTAATTTGTTGCAAAAAACTTGCACATGTCAAAAATGGGAGTTGTACAAGATACCATGTTCACATGTCATTGCAGTTTGTAGTAGGTATCAACGTGATGCAGAGCAGTACATTGACCCATGCTATAACGTGGATGCACTATTCCGGAGCTATGCTCCCGTTTTCCCTGTGTTGAAAGATAGATTATCATGGCCGGATCCTGAAGAAACTCGAAGGGTCCTCCCTAACCCCCGATTGATTAGAGAGAAAGGTCGCCTCGTCTCAACACAAATTAGGAATGAAATGGACGAGGGCGGGAAACGGCTGAGAACCACACCATGGAAGGAGGAGGGGAGGAAGGTGCAATGCAGGTTGTGTGACCAAGAGGGGCATAACCGAAGAACATGCCCTAAGCGGAACGAGGTACCGACGAGTGGTGGTCTCGCAGACTAGGTACGCTAAGTTTGTATCGTGGCATTCTTCTAAATGCAACTTGAAACAAAATGCATGATATATGCCATTAGATCAAAATGCATGCTATATGCCATTCAATTATATATTTTTAAAACTTAAGAAATATTGGATAAAATTTTAAGGACGAAATATGGCATTTATACTATAAGCTACTTTCCAATTAGGATGCATACAAAAAGTCATTAGCATTGCCATTTGGAGTATTAGAAAGAAAATAAATAAATAAATAAAATTTTGGTTTATATCAAATTCATAATGAAAAAAATATATGATTTTTTTTTATATAATAACCATTTTTTTTATTGAAAAAAAAATTATTATTTTTTTAAATATCAAATTCATAATATTTGGTTTGGCTTGTTAAAATATCTTTGTTGTACATGTGGTTCATTCCAATTAGTCTCTTGAGGATGCATAGCCAACTCCAAAGTTTTGGGACTAAGGCTTTCTCTTCTTATGCTTGGTGTTGATGACTGCATTATTTCTAGTGTTGATTTTGTATGTTTTGGATAATTATGTGTAAAATGCTAATGCCCATTTCTTACAAGTTTTTTTCAATCATATCTTCCACTGGATTGAAACAAAAAATAGAATTTAAAAAATGAAGTGATATGTACTCAAATTCAGCATGGTGAAGTCCCTATTTTGTACCAGCAAAAAGAGCTACAACTTTTGATTGACAATTCTACTGAATTTATCTCTTGGACAGGTTTTTACAAAGGTAATCCAGTGCAACTCTCAAGAAGCCAAGATAAACATTTTAAAAGATGTCAGCAGCATCATCAAACCATCAAGGTAAGCCATATATGTTCGTTGCATAGCAACAAAGCATAAAATTTATATGGTTAGAAATTTACATTAAATCAATGCTAATAGAACCAACTCACCAAGTTAGCCTTATGTAAGTAGAACAGTATGCTAAGATTTGGGAAGGGGGCCAAAATTGTTCACTTATGGAATTTCTCTATGCCTTTTCATGCACATAAGGATTTCAATTACTATGAACTTATAGGAAACTAATCTTACTTAGTTCATAACATGTTTACAAACTAATCATATCTGTCACAATCTGTACAATAATCTTCAGCTTTTCCTTACTATAGGTGGCAGGGGAAATCTCTTATAATGGCTACAAGCTAGATGAGTTTATTCCACAGAAAACATCAGCTTACATAAGCCAACATGACCTGCACCTAGCTGAGATGACTATGAGGGAAACAATCGACTTTGCAGCACGCTATTAGGGTGTTGGAAGCAGAGCAGGTAAGGTTCCTTGTTTCCTCCATGTAGTTATTAGCAGGGTAGTTGTGCACTTATATCAATTTATTTAATTTGAAGTTATTTCTTGTTGAAGATTTCTGTTTATGAAGTTTTAGTGAAAAAAACAGATAATCAAAATAAAGATCTACATGATTCAGCAGTGTGCCTATATCCACAGGAGTGAGTGGCTAATCATTCCTCTATATGAAAAAACTAGGGTTTACATGTTTATACTGCCAGTCTGCCACTATTAAAAAACCCTAACCCAGTACATTGAATTTCCTAACATACCTTACTGTACCTTGAGACATTTAAAGTAGATACATGTGTTACTTTCTCATTCAGAATATGCTCACTATCAATATCTTTTTTCCCCCCTTTTCACTCTGCAGATATCATGATGGAAGTAAGCAGAAGAGAGAAGGAAGAAGGGATTGTCCCTGACCCTGACATTGACACCTATATGAAGGTATTCATAAGTTGGCAATTTTAAAAAAAAATAATTACTAAAAGTCTTTTGAGAGTATATTAAGTGGTAACAAAATACCTGCAGGCAATATCAATAAAAGGACAAAAAATAAATCTCCAAACATACTATGTTTTAAAGGTAGCTTTTCTTTAACCAAAGCTTGATTAAAGTAGGCAATGGAGTACTTCAAACAAGAAGTTTTTATCTAATTTGATGTGTTAAGTACAATAATTTTGCCTTTTAGATCTTTGGACTTAATATCTGTAGTGACACAATGGTTGGAGATGCATTGAAAAGAGGCATTGCCGATGGCCAGAAGAAAAGGTTAACTACAGGTTGTTGAAAATGATAAACATGCTGTTAATTTCGTTTTGCTAATGATTCTGCCACTACAAGCTTGATATCTTTCTAAAACCTTTTGTTGGGCAATCTTTTTTCTCCTTCCTCCCACTTGCTTTTGTGGGGCAATTAAAATGGTTAGAATAATAGTTAAATGATAAAGTTCATTATTTCTTAACAGCTTAAACCTTAGGGACAAGTGATAATTTATCATGGTATTAAAGCATGTGTTTGATCCTTGTGCCCAAAAGGTGGCTAGTGCAATTGTGGTCAGTCTCACAAGTCACATTAATAAGTTTATGCTAATTTAATCATAATAAATTTCTATGCAGTCTGGTTGCTGTAAGCCACCAACTTCATGCAATTACAACATGGCAACAGCGGTAGCCCAAGACCCGGATTGCTACCATTGGAACAATGCGCCCGACTTGTTGTGCTACGAGTGTGATTCTTGCAAGGCCGGGGTGCTTGAGAATGTGAGAAGGGACTGGCACAAGCTCTCTGTTCTTAACATTGTCATGCTTGTGTTCCTTATTGGGATTTATTCAATTGGCTGCTGTGCTTTCCGAAACACAAAACGAGCTGAAACTGAATACCCTTATGGCGTAAACCGAGTCAAACATATCAAACCCAGATGGGACTATCACTGGTGAGTACTCAGACATTGAGAGAAACACTCTTGCAATTGTTCCATTCTCTCACATTTTTAATTACATGGGCATTTCACATTTGTTTGGTTATTAGGTGAAAAAGAAAGAAAGGGATAAGGTAAAAAAAACATTTTATTACTAACTTTTAAGCTTTAGATAACATAAAAAAAAGTTTTTCAAAGAGGTTTGAATAACTTGGACATTGACACTTTTTCTCTTTCCCTTGGTTTTGAATCATTTTTTCAAGTTTCAAAGGCCTAAACCCTAAATGATCTGGTGGGCCTTAAACTTGGTCCAAGGTATCTTTAGAGGCTTTGTCATACTAGTTTTGGATATGCAGGCCCAGTTGAAACTTGAAACTTTAACCTTTTTCTTTCTCTCTATATTTCTCTTGCTCATGCTAAGTAATACTTTTTTTGGCTTACTTTTCTACAGGTGGAGATGGTTGCAAGACAAAAGAGAAGGCCTTTATTAGCTAAAGAAGTTCTGATGTTCTCTCAGATTCAGTTTGTGTTCCTGAGTGCTCTAATACAGATGGGACAGACAATGCAGTTTATTTTCCAGTGTTGCATTTGAGATCTCCATGTCTTCTTTTTATTTTACAGACTTCTTTTGCTGCTTTTTGTACAAAGATGGATTTAACTTTAATCAAAGATCATATTAATAGTTAATACCAGTAGCTTTTACTTTCACTTTACTGCCTTTTGACATTGGTGGAGATTTTAATACTTAAAGTAGGGTTGGTTGAAGTATATGCAACTTGGGCATTAAAGAAATTTGTTGGTATATGCAACTTTGGGCATAAAATAAATTTGTCGGTAATACCCTTTTTGGCTTTTTGGCTAAGATCAAGTATTGCTGCCTTCCAAAAAAGAAAAAGAAAAAAGAGATCAAGTTTCTATTTAATGCTTGGAGTAAACCATTAACGAGTGAGACAACTCAAGTGGCATGGATTGGGCCAAACACAAGATAACTAAAAAAAAAAAAAATGCAAGTTTCTACTTTCTAGAGAGGAAGATGTTGTAGGTGAAGAGGAATTGAACATAAATTAAATACCGAGGGTACAAATATTATTTACTGATAAATTTGTACCTTCCCACCGATAAACTATGCATTGATATGACCACAAACCCCTTAATTGTAAAGGGCCCTCTTCTTAAAAATACCAAAAAAAAAAATGGTTAGCCAAAGAGAAGACTAGTAGGGAAAAAAAAATCTGCCTTACCCTCAATGTTTCCCTCTACACTCCACCATAAACAAATATATATCATATTATGTGTTTGATTTTTCTTCTATTTTAAATTTGGGTTGTTTTATAAGGAAAATAATTAGTAGTATGAAGGTGGTATAGCCTGTTTGTATTTGGTGAAGTATAAAGTGTATTAAAGATCATATTGATACTGGGTTTGTGTTTATTATATGCATTGGCCCAAGTGGCCCAATTTAGTGTAAAGCTCATCGACATCTAACTCTAGACCTTGTAGCATCTATATATACCCAATTAGGGGTCTTTGTATTTCACACAAATTTAATATCAATTATGTAACTTTCTAGGGTTTTATCTCATAGACATAAGCTGCTAGACCGAATCACATAACTTTTGTGTTTGATGGTGAATTAAAAATCAGACCATCTCCAGTTCGTCCATAGAGTCGTCCAGGACCAAAAAGTTAACCCAACATAAGAAGATCATCCACTATTAGGAGGTCATCCGTGGGTATGAAGGTCGTCCATCAGGGAAACACCTGGAAGGCCTCTCAACACTTAGAAAATTTTCAGAATGGATTTATGTACAAAAGCTTATAATGTGGACCACGTTCTACTATTTTAAAGTATAAGCAAAATCCTTATTCTTCGCTATAACTTCCTACTAAATACTTAACTTCTAACGGCGGTTATAGAGGATAAGATTGAACCTTCTAACTTCTAGCAGCTGTGGAAGTTAAGTTTGAACCTTCTAACTTTCGTACACGTTGAGGAAGTTACTAAACAAGTAACCACTCCAGGGCTCACTATATAAGGACTCATCCACATCTAAGGCTGTAAACGAGCCGAGCTTTATCGAGTAGTGAATGTTCAAGCTTGTCTTGACAACAAAAGTAGAATGTTTAAGCTTGGCTTGAGTTTGATACGAGCCTAAAAATAATGTTCAAGCTTGAGCTCGTTATAAAGTATAAAAGCTTGAGCTCAGCTTGGCTTGGCTTGATTCATTAGTCAAGCCAAGCGCGAGCTCAATATCAAGCCCAAACTTAAGTTCAATATCATGCTTTTGAGCTTAAGATCGAACACAAGTATAATATCAAGCCTATATCAAGTTTATTATCTAGCCTATTTGGTTTGGATGAGTGGTCTCAACTTATAATTAATTAAAGTCTTAGAAGGATATGAGTTTACTTGTCAAGCTCATATCAATTTTATTACCAAACTCATAAATAAGCCTAGGTTCAATTTGTTTTGTTACTTTTATATCGAGTCTTGGTGTTCACGAACTTGTTCATGAACAATATTTTTTACTCGGGCTCGGCTCGTTTATTAAACAAGCCTAAAACTAAAGTTTAAGCTTGGCTTGTTCATAAACAAATAAACATGAATGAGTTTTTTATTGAGCCAAGCCCGAGCTATTTATGAATGACTTGGTTCATTTACAGCCCTATCCACATCAAATGAAGGTAAGTTTCCACTACCCCTAAAGTTGGAATTCTTGAGTTTTAGAGAGAAAAACTAACTTAAGTATCGGAGGGTTCTTGGCCGGTTCACCCCGGTCACCTTTGATCTTGTGTTTCTTTCTTTTCAGGCCTTCCAAGTAACCGCTAGCCCATTGAAGCCCGGAGCATTCAGCTTACTGATTTTCTGTGCATCATCAGTGTTCTTTATCTTCTTTCTTTTCTCCTTGCTTCATCCTTCACAAATCTTAAATTATATTTTCTCTATAATGTTTTTCTTCTTTATATTTTAACAAAGTGAAAGACTAAGGGTGGACGTAGTATTTTTATTCAACTAGTAGCTTTAGAACTCTCATTTTCCAAAATTCGACCTTAAGGTTGTGGTTCCGCCAATTCATGACCACTCGTGGTCAATAATTTACTCCAAGTACCAACATCAGGAGCAATAAATATGTATGCGTAAGCAAGTTGTACATACCAAGTAGTACATGCATGAGGTGTCATGGGTATCATTGCTCATTGGAGATATAGAAATTATAATATAGATGTCGTAGACTTCTTATAAAGACGTGAGTTTACAGGCACCGTTTGTTTCTATCTACCACCAATTTTTTTTTTTGTATTTTCTTGAGTTCTTATACATCAAATTGACTTAACAATAAATATATTATTTTTTTATTAGAGCACCCACAGAAAATGTGGGATATGTGCCAAATGCTAAATATTTGACACATATCCCACACCAAACACCATTTGACCCATTTATCAGATGTTCTAAATGCCATATTTTTTGCAACATGTTACAATACTGTCGCAAATTTGCAACAGTACGGAATCAAAATGGTATAAGTTTTAATCATTATTTATTCTCTTTTCTCTCTCCTCTCTCCTCACTTTTTTCTTTTCTCTTCTCTCTCACCTCTGTTCACTCTCACCGGTTCCCTCTCTTCTCAGCTACCGATTCCCTTTGTTCTCTCTTTTCCCTTTAATTTAAGATCAGTTTGACGGTGGCCATTATCACCGGAGGCGCAAGCGGCATGGGCGACGAGTTCGCCGCTCACGGCGCACAAGCCATTGTCATCGCTGAGCCTCGCGAGTTCGCTGCTCACGGCGCACGAGCCATCGTCATTGCCGACATCCAAGACGAGAAGGGCCATCGTCATCGTCACGATGTCAACTTCATCGCTCTCCAATCTCGCCGATCTCTCTCTCTCTTTTTTGGTGGTTGGTTGTTTTGATTGTTGTTGGTTGGCTGATTTTGGTTGATGGTGGTAGGTTGATCGGGTTATGGGTGTGAGATTTGGGATGGGTATGAGATTTGGGATGGTCTCAGATCAGGTTGTGGGTTGTGGGAGTGAGATTGGGTTGTGGGTGTGAGATTTGTGGCTGTGTAGTGTTTGTTTGAGTTTTTTTTTTTTTGGGTAGTAGTGGCTGATATTGGTGGTCGGTGGTTGATCTGTGGGGGTGGCCGATGGTTGTGGGTTGTGGCAGTTGATCTGCAGGTGTGGGTTGTTGTTGTTGTTGATGGTGATGATAGGGAGGAGATAATATATTATTTTAATGTGTAGTAAATATTATTTTAATGTATAGAATTGAATGATAAAACATTTGATAAATGAGATGTTGTAAAATGATGTGGTAAAATAATAAAATAGGTCTTTGGTGTGACAAAATAGCATAAATTATGCCACAGCTACTGTGGATGCTCTTATGTGCTTTATTTAAAATTAACATGTTAATTTGTATAAAATTTTATACATAAAATTTAGAAAAATTGTAACATCACTAATTTTCTCCAAATTGTCATCCATGTTTTTGCAATAAAGATGCTGACAAGTGAGTACAGAAAATAAGAGGGATGAGTGAAACCAAAAATCAAGCTCATTTTCCAACATGATTGACTGGACACACTAATACATGGTCAATGGTCGCATGCGAGGTCCTATTGCAATTCGCAACAGGGTATCGTCACGAAATTGAGGGAGGTAATCCCACCACTTCTCCAACGGATTCATATCTTGAAATTGATACTAAGAATTTGCTTGGATACAACTTATTTTGCTGGAAACTGAAAACTGAAAATACTGTAGTAAAATAATTTTTAAATGTGTGAATAGTATCGTGGGACCCATTTTTAATGAAAAAGTTGCTGAAAAGTGAAGTTTATGGGTCCTGTGAACAGTGCACGGGGCTTACTTGTGTTATTGAAATGTGCACTGTACACTGAAGAAAAGTCAACAACTATGGCTAAAAAACAGAAAAAAAAAAAGAAAAAAAAAGAGGAAAACGCAAAACATGAACGCGCAAAATGTGAATCCAAATCGCACCTAAATCTATGATTTTTTCTTCTGATCCTGATTCCTTTGCCTAAGAGTATCCATTTCTTATTCCTTAGTTTCTTTCATTGAAATAGAACTATGATTCTTAGCTTGATAATAATTTCTCAGTTTGAAGTTTGTCATAATGGATCAATTTTTTCTCATTTCCTATGTTACTATTGTGGTTTGAGTTGTGAAATGCACTGAAGATGTTTGAGAAAATATATGTTAGAAATTTGAAGTGATGTTAATCTAATTTATTTGTATGTTGTGTAGTCTTGAGGGAGATTCATCATATTGAGAAATGCAAGCGACTCTTTAAATTGGCTAATTCATTCAGGAGATTCATCTTGTGTAATGGAAAAAAAAAAAAAAATTTGAAGTTTCGAATGGACTTGTCTCGGCCATGGCATCATTATTTTTGCCTTCCATTGTTGCCATTGTATAATTGAATTGCTGAGCAAGTTGTACCTTCATGTAGTGGCTGTTTTTTTGTGTTGATGAATAAATGTAATGTAAACAAATTTGTTTTGAAAATACCATATTATGACCGAGTTCTATTATTAGCTTTTTAGGTCTTAATGCATTCCAATTTTTTATCTAGTCTAAATAGAGTCATTCTTGCTGGGAAGACCTACAGTTAGGGGTGTGCGCGGTTCGGTCGGCTCGGTTTTTTCTCAAATTTGTTACCGAACCGATAGGGATTGGTTTTCTCATAATTAAAACCGATGCATACCGATTAGGGTCGGTTTTCTGACATATAGCGGTGCGGTTTGGTCGGCTCAGTTTAATTGGTTTGGTCGGTTTTAACATTTCTTTAGACACTTACTATTCAGTAATACTGAATCAGTATTCACCTACTTTACCATTAAAATTTTTTTTAAAAAATACATTAAAAAGAAGAAGAGGGATTCTGTTATTAATTGGACCGGTTAGATTGAGTTTATTCTTTTACTTATATGAGGTTTTGAGGTTTGCATTTTCATGGACTCTTGTTCTGTTGGGATTCTAAAATCTTTAGATCAATTTAAGATTTAAAAAAAAAAAACTATCTCAACCTTTTGTTTTATTTTTTACATTTTAGTTTTTACCTTGCAATATAAACTATAAAGTCAAAAATAGAGAAACTCATTAAAGTGGAGAAAATAGAGTTGGTGGGTGTGGGGTCACCCACTCACCCTCACCACACTTAAATAAGTTAAATGGGAATGCTAACTAAATGTCTAATACCTTATCACCTTTACTATTCACCTTATCAACAAATCAAGAACAATGTGTTTTGACTGTCTTCTCATAAAACAGAGTACAATGTTTGTAGCATGTAAAATAACAAGAAACACAAACCCAAGACACAAAGAATAAAAAGAAACACAAACCCATGTTACCATGTAAGGCAAACATTCACAAAGAAACACAAACCCAGCAGCCAGCATGTAAAGTTCGTACTACAAACAACCAAAAAAATAACAAGATACCCAAGACACAAAGATGGCTTACCGGTGACTATGGGCGCCTGTCCACGGTGAGCCGGTGCGAGCTTAGACACGAGTCGTCAGTCCGGCGAGAGGCGAGAGGCGAGAGCGAGAGAGAGAGAGTTAAGTCTTATGAGAGAGAATAGAGTGTATTTATAGGGAGGGAAATCTGAAAACCTAGAACCAAACGGTGCTGTTTTGTGTTTTGTGTTTTTTTTTAAAAAAAAAATAATAAAACCCAATACGACGACGTTTTAGTAAAAAAAATAAAATCCATACTCAGTAAACAATGCTGTATCCAAAAGTTTGAAAAACTATTAAACTATTTACTTATATCGGTTCGGTTCGGCACCCATCGGTGAGGGATTTACAGCTCCGACGACTGCACTGCACCGGCGTCGGATGTCCCTTCGCGTTCCGATCGTTGGCATCGGCTCCGTCGGTCGGTGGCAGTGGTGGTGCGGGAAGGTCAGCGCCGGTCGGTCTTGTCGGCTCCGGTACAAGTTTGCACACCTCTACCTACAGTTCTTTGTGTTTGAATATGCTTGGAACAAAGTAATAAAAATTGAGGATGACTTAAAAACACAAATTATATACAGCCTTATTCCTGCTTTTCACCAAAAAGCCAATCTATATGATGGAATTTCTTGGAAATACTATTGGTAATCTAACAGCATCTCCAACAGAGTATGCATAACCAAAATATAGAAAGTATTTTCTCCAAATCTCTACTGTTCATGCTCCAACCGCTTCTCTATATCCGAAAATTTTTTTGGCTAACCTGATGGGCTACTGTTCATTCTTCAAATCCTTTTTTTCTATTATAATAATTAGGTGCTGAATAAAAAAATGTTGAAAGATGTGTAGTTGTTAAAAAAAGAATAAATAATGAATGAAGAAATAATATTTAAATGAGATAGAGAATGAGCTAGAGAGTTTGTTGGAAAGTGTATTTGAAAAAATGGGTAGATAAAGGTAAAAGTCACTGTTCATTCTCCAAACAGTACAAAAATTTGATGATTCTGCTGGAGATGCTCTAATTCTGTCAGATTACAACAACTTAATGCTCAATATGTTCTCTTGAAAACAAGAATTACACAACAAGAGTCTTCAAGGATGCTTAGCATATTTTAAAATCAATGGATCCAAGAATGATCCAAAAAATAAACTAAATTGTATTAAATTATATTCTTCAATTACAAGGCCATAATAACACGATACATAGACAATTTTTTTCCACCATCATATTACCTAATTCCCACATAATAACCAAAAAAAGAGTCTTGCATGCTTCAAGATCAAATGCTTCAAAAATCTTAAGCATTGTGACCTTGCTCAATTGTAACCACCTTGCCAGCCCATTCCCTCCAACTAACTAACTATATCAACTAACTCTAATGCCACACAAGGCTGATGTAAACATATCACCAATACAAGTATATCTATACTAAAATACAAGTATACAATGCCAGCTAATCAAATATAACATTATCTAAAGCACAGACACATTATACACTCAGGCTGCACTAGCACATGCACACCTCATTAGCTGCACACGCATGCCCCATCAGCAGCAGACGCACCCCACATCAGCAGCCCACGCACACCCTGTAGCACCTCACCATGCAGCAACACACGCATGCCTCATCAGCACCACACACGCCCCCCATCAGCACCCCACACACACATACATCTACACACTCCTAACAGTTAAACATAAAATATAAAACATTTTCTCAATGATAACATTTAACATTAGTGAAGGTTTATGAAACATATCATTAATTTTTTTCAACCAATCATTGACAAGTATCTACCAAACAAATAACAACAATAAGCATAAGAAAAAGTAGAATATCTCCCAATTTGGAGCATCTTAAAAATCAAATTATTATTGGAAATCCGTCAACAACAAACAGAATGCATCTTGAAGTTAAGCACTAGCAGCTAAGGATTCTTCGAAATTTTATTTTAATACAAAACAAGAAAAAGGAAAGGGAGAGAGTTAAAACCATTGCACTATTCATAAGCTCAAGTGTGCAACCTCAGGTGGAAAATCTGCTACTGATTGTGTGGGAAAAAAAAAATCCACAATACCCTATTGTAGGAATGTGAGAATACCACATGAGAGAACAATTAGTACCTAAATATAAATAATTACTACTAAGAGAAAATTACTGTGAAACAAATCATATTTTGCTATCATTTCTAGTAAATTTTTGGCTATTCCAATGCTATTACAACCAACCAAGAGCATTGAAAATTCAGCAAAAAAACCCAAGAGCACTAAAAGTTTTCAATGTCTGCTCCCATCTAAAAGCATGAAGGACTAAAGTAAAGACTCACCTATTAGATATTTACTCAAACAACTTAGGCAGCCAGGAGACCACTTAATGAAGCTAACAAATAAATGGTTTTTCATTTTTGTGCTATTTTGAATACAAAATCATAGCTTTTATAAGAATAATTATCTACTGTCTGCTTGAGATAAGTTTTCAAAGATAACACACTAACTTGAAAGTCTAATTTCCATACACATAGCATCATAGTTTTAGCATAAAAATAAAAAAAAAAAAAAAAAAAGGCAGAATACGGAGAGATAAACTAAAACTCTATGAAGCATTTCAACAAACATCTTCAATGCCCACCCAAAAACCAGCTTTAAAAATGCCAATAATAATAGTTATTGCTAACTCCAGAAATCCAAACAAGAAAACCCATTCATCAAGCTAATCAAAACTAAAACAAAATGTAATTCATCAAACTAATAAAAAATGAAACAAAATGAGTGTCAAAGGGTTTCGGTCTTGTCTAAAAGGCAAATAAAAATTGAAAAAAAATAAAAGAGAAAGAAAATAAAGAATAAGAGAGCTGGACCCACGGCCACTAGTGGTTGTGATGCCGATGAGAGGCACCGCCAACGGCGATAGGTGTGAGTGGAAGCAGAAGCTCGGCCATGGCTGGGCTTGAGAGAAGGAGAAAACAAAGAAACCTAGATGAGAGAGAGAGAGAGAGAGAGAGAGAGAGAGACGAGGAGAATAAGTGGTGGTGAGGGATTTGGTGGCTGCTAGCTATAGCCATGGAGATTTAGCCATAGACAAAGGTTTGGTGGAAGAGACAGGAAGTAGTGAGGAGAGAGCAAATTGAATTGGCAAAGAGCTGAGTACACGGATTGCCAACGTGGATTGGTGAGGTGTCAAAGGTTTAAACCATTAAATTGTTGGGAATTTAGGTATTGCACGGAATATGAATCCTTTCTCCAACTTTCTAGTAATTCTGATATATAAGGTTGTTCAGAAGTCACATCCTCTATTAATCAATATATATTTTTTTTCTTTCGTACATTTGCTACAAGTATATATGTTTATCTCAATGCTATCAGGCCCATTTCATTGAATCATTGTGCCTCCCAATTGGACAAGATTATTATTTTTGGAATGTAATTGGACAAGATTATTATTCCTAGTTAAGCAACCCATATAATACGTACATTGTACGAGGTCCACGGCCATGTTGGGTCACTTTTTCTGACTATACCTACTGTGGATTCAATCGTGTCATTAAGTCTGTCGGCTATTGTTGTTATCAGAGAGACTCCAAAGTCAAGCAAAGTTGGCTATAATTTTAATTTTATTGCTTTTTGAGGGAAAAGGGGACCCAAGTGTAATGCAAGGATGACTCAGCTTATAATCTAAAAACTAATTCGCGTTTTTTTTTTTTTAACCTGACTCATGTTTAATTTGTTTGTCACCACTTTTCCATCTGGCTCTTTTTGGGGAATATTTTTATAGAGGAAGTGTTGAAACTTAAAAGTACTTCATGTTTTATATAGCAATGCTAGAGATACAAATTTTTTTATATCGTTTTTCATAATTTGTTAAAATGACAAGTTATTATTGGAGCAACTTCAATTTCACATAAGTATATTATTGACATAACTTTTATTATATATCAATCATAACATACCATATAAAAAAAGTTGCCAAAATAATTATAAATTTTTTTATGCCACTAAATCTAGTGGCGGAGCCAAATTTCATTTGAGGAGGGGCAAAATTGAAAGACAAAATTGAAATTAAAATTAATCTAAATATTATTAATCGATATAAATAACAAAATAGATAAACAATTATATATTAATATGTAATTGTCATACAAGATCAAAAATAATATAAACTTTAATTTATATTTGATTACCTAGTTTAATTTACTCAATTGGAAGATTTGCAAAATATACTTTGATACAAGTTCGTTTAGATATACTTTGAATTGAAATCATTATTATGATTAGGCTTCTCCATAATCCCAATTGCTTATAAGTATATATTTTATATCATTAAAATAAAGAAAATCACTTCATAGTTAATGACAATCGAATTAAGAGATTAATCTAAAGATAGAGAAATTTAAACATATAATTTGATTCCTTAAAATAAATTGTGAAAATAAATCAATGTGAAAGTGTTAAGAATATAGAAATTTACCTGCAAAGTTTTACTCTCATGGCCTTGAATACTCTTAAAATGTTACGTAGAATTCAACATTTCTTTATCTATTCTTTTAAGTGGTGAGAACTAAGAAGTTAAATTTTGGGTCTACGGCAAAAGTAAAGTGTTTGAAACTATAAAAAAGTAAAGATAGAAGAGAAAAAGATTAGTGGAGGCTAGGGATTTATGTTACAAACTCATGGGTAGAACTCGTGGCTCCACTCATCTATCAGTTATATTAACTCGATTACTCGAGGTGGTGGTTGGCTTTGATACCAAATGTTACAAATCCATGGGTAGAAGTCACCCTTGAAATCCAGCTTGTAAAGGGATGGTGCTCAAGAGCTTATATATACATGTTTAAACTTACACTTAAGCAGTGTGGGACACTAGGATCATAACATTTTAGTTTAATATAAAAGGTGTTAGGTTCTAAAGATTTAGTTATAAATGTTTAGGTTCTAAATTTGTTGTATGTTGGTAAACCAAGAACAAAAAAATGTCTAGTATAAGATCTTAGGTGCGGTTTGGATTCCGTGTTTCCTGCGTTTCCATTCCGCGTTTTTCTCTCTTTTTTTTTTTTTTTTTTTTTTCAAGCTGCTTATGTTGACTTTCAGAGACAAAATTTACTGTTCATGACGCACTGTGCATGCACTGTTCATGTATTTAAAAATATTAAAAATGGGTCCCACGGCACTATTCACACGTTTAAAAATTATTTTGCTACAGTGTTTTCAGTTTTCAGTTTTAGCAAAAATAAGTTCAATCCAAACGGACCCTTAGTGTCTTTGAAATGTTTTAGACATTGCTCAAGTTGATTCAAGTGATGTTTCAAGAACATACAAGCTGTAGAAAGAAGAATTGCAAAACTATACTTCAAGCTCGACTGATCGAAGAGAAGCCTTGACCGATAAAACTGCGATCTGCAAAATTTTAAATAAGTCCTAACAGCCCAAAAATCCCATTGGGAATGATATATGCCATATGTTAATTCAATTTAGCATAAAAGCCCAAAAATCCCACTGCATCTGGACTTGTAAATGTAGACTATTGCAAAAAAAATTTGCAATTGTGCTACAATGCGATTCTAAATGTAGAATCGCACTGTAGCTCAATTGTAAAACCAAAAATATTATTTTATTCACATATCTGACTCTCTCTCTCTCACTTTATTTTCTCTTCTCTATTTCTCACCTCCTTTCTCTCTCCACAACGGCCTCTCTCTCTCTCTCATCACATCTCTTTCTCACGATGGGCTATTCTGGCGTGGGTCGTGGGTCCGACGTGGGTCTAGTGGTGGCATGGATCTGGTGGCGACGTGGGTCTAGTGGTTTAGCCACACAATGTCAAAACAGTAAAAGCCACACAACAGAAAACGAAGAGATGAAAAAAAAAAAAAAAAAAAAAAAAAAAAAAAAAAAAGGGATTTCAGAAGACATCAGAGAGTGAAATCAACTCAGATTAGTGAAGAGAAAAAGCATACCTTAGCCGATTAAACTTGTGGGTAAGTGTGAGCGTTAACAGTAGATCGGATCGAAGGGGAGGTGGAGAAGCACCAAGCCACAAGCGGAGAGAGAGATGAGAGAGGGGGACTGAGAGTGAAAACAGTATGGGTAAAATTTTGAATTTGTGATCTGTGTATTCAGATTTGTAGCAATGGGTTTTGCAGCGATGTTGGCGGCGTGTTTTGCAGTGATGGGTTACTCAAGATCGCTGCCGATGATGGGTTTTGTGTGTGTTTTGCAGTGAGGCATGGATTGATTTTTATCTTTTGGGTTCAGATGGGTTGGATGTGGCAGTGATCTGGTGGTTTTTTTTTTTTTTTTTTTTTTCTTAATTTGGGTTTTTGGTTCCGGTGAGATTTTGGTAGGCAGTGGCCAATGGTGGCGTGGTGGGCATGGTGGTGGTGGTGATGTGGTGATGATTGGGTTGTTTGGTTGTTGAGAGAGGGACATAGACTCAGAGAGGCAGGGACAGAGATGAAGAGAGAGGAGTGATAGATAATTTGTTTATTATTTTATTGTATAATTTATATTATTTTAATGTATAGTATTGTAAAATAAAAGTTGAGATGTTGAAAGTATTGTAAAATGATATGGTATAATTGATAAAGTAGTTTTTTGAGATAGTAAAATAGGATAAGATGGCATTTCCGGATGGGAATGCTCTAAGATCAAGTATTGTTGCCTTCCAAAAAAGAGAAAGAAAAAAGAGATCAAGCTTCTATTTAATGCTTGGAGCAAACCATTAACGAGTGAGATAACTGAAGTGGTCATGGATTGGGCCAAACACAAGATAACTCAAAAAAAGAAGAGAAAGAAAAAAAGAAGCAAGTTTCTACTTTCTAGAGAGTAAGATGTTGTAGGTGAAGAGGAATCTTAATACATTACGATTGAACATGGGTTGCATGAATTATTTCTTGAGCCTCCGGACAGTAGTGTAATCATGGTTTTCTATCAGGAGATATACATGACCATCAGATTTTAGAGTTGTGTATGCCTCGAAGAGTACTGGAATGTCATTGTCAATTGTCTTCAGTATTTAATTCCTACCGCTGCAACTGTAAGCCACACCTCCTAATTTCCTGCATCAAGTAGGGTGTTAAAAAAACCACGTACTATGACTTGAAATCATTTTCATCTCTACTTTATAATGATCATATCTATCTCAAGGAAAGAACACAAACCCAAAGAGTGGCAAGGAAGGCAGCAGGGAGGGATTGATCCTTCTGGTTCTAAGGGGAGAGTCAAATAAATCTTAAAAAAGGGAGAGTTAAAGTCAACCCAAACTTCAATAACAGAGGCTTCATATCCCTCACTATCATCATTTATAAAAACTCTACTTGTAACTGAACTTCATGATCCCTGACACACGAACACATAAAAATTCAATAAAACCAATCAATAAAATGTTAATATAGTTTTAACAACTATAATCATTAATCTAAACACAATTGGATTTTAAAAAATTGATCCAAGATATAAATATTAATGGTAACCAGAAATAATAGGGACAAAGTAGCAATAAACATAGATTGAAAATGATGATCATGCAAGTAATCAAGGAATTTCACCTCATCGTTCGTCTTTAAAGTCTCTGTCTTCTTCTGTGTATGTCAATTGCCCTGTTCTGTTAAGCTCCGCAAAAAACCTTCTTATCATTGTCTATTACACTTCTTCATCCGCCTTATACTTAGTCCAATCTTCTTTTTTGACAAGTCCTTATGCTTCGTCCCATCTTCTTCATCACTAATGTCCTCAATCTTGTATACCTTAACCACATAATCTTTGTCCTTGATTTCTTGCCCGGATTCATTATCTTGATCATCATCAATCCACATGCATGCCTAAAAGAAAAGTATAAGATTTCTGTCACATTATTCTAAATAGCCAAAATAAAGAAACTCCATAAAGACCCATACAATATTAACAGATCCTAAACCATATTCAATTACACTACAATAATCATGTTTTTCTTTGACCTCATGTACAATGTCTTTCTGAAACCATTTCCCTTGAATGAACTTTTATATGGAAAAAAAGAAAAAGAAAAAAAAGAATCTACACAAACAACAATTCCTGTATCTTTTTCTCTATGCTGTTGCAACCCACAATTTCCTTAATAGGCACACCAGAAGGCCAACTTGATGGATAAACCTCACCGCGTTTGACCATGTTTTCATCTTCAAAATCCTGCTCAGGTTACAGGTGGTTCCCCCTTTACTTCGTGTTGAACATCTTTCCTGATAGACACTCCACCAGGCCAACTTGCTAAATAAACCGTATTACATTTAATCAAATACTATTTTTCTACAAACTACTCTCAATGCCTTGCTTTTATATTATTTTTAGCTCAGGATAATGGGTGTAGAGATTTTCCATTTAATGTTTTATTTTTAATTTTTTTAATTTTTAAATCTTAACACCCAAAAACAACTTTTATATCATTGCGTAACCCCTGCTCTGATCATGTTCTTCACAATGCACCAAAATTGTTATTTATCAAATCAAGAAAGCAAAAAATAACTCAATCTGCTACACAACTATAAAAAGTGTTAGGGACCTTAAAGGTTTCACTCGAAAAAAAAAAATGTAAATTGCCACATGATTTACCTATAACCAAATCAATGGTTCTTAAGTTTGCATCTTGTATAGAGGCTGACAATTCCTAAATGAAGGAACTGTCATGTTCTAGTGCTACATTTACCATTTACTAAACTGAAAAGGGGCAACTCAAGCAGTTGAAATTACATTAACGTCTCTAGCACCATGTCAGAAGCAAAATGAAGGAAATAATAGGCAGTCCTTAAAGTTAGAATTAGTCGCTACACAAATAATCCTCTCCAAGTTCTTTCTTTATTATATTTCAAAACTGAGATGTTCACAATTTCCAGGCATGGCAAACAACACAGTTAACACCAAAGCAAGACTTACATCCTAGCATCCATACCTAAATCCCCTGAGATATCCGCATACTCATGTCCTGCTAGTCTTTTGTATGCATTATTTCAAGAAGAAGTTTTGTAACATCAACAATTACTATAACCATGTGCCCATTTTCTTTGTCTTTTCACAATAAATTCAAACAGTCCACTAGCTCCTTCAAGATAAAATGGTGACTCCACAATCAAGCAACACTCCACATCTCAGCTAACAAGGGAAACGTACATTGCTATGAATCTTTCATAAAATTTTCTAACCTACAAGAATTTGGTGAAGCTAATTCAAGAAAGATTGATTCTCTTTAAAATTGGCAGATTTGATCAAGAAGAATTAATGCAGGGAAACACTTCAAAAAGAATAAAGTCAATGAGAACAGAATAGACCTGGGCAGCATAATTACTTGATGGATGTGCCCCAGCCAGCATCCTGGATTGAACAATGATGATCATTTAAAGATGCTTAAGTTTGTTTGAGATAAAAGTAAAGAATAGCAAGGAGAAAAGTGGAACAGGTTCAACCTGAATCACCTGAATAAGGGAGACAATATTGACATTGACATGGTCCACATGGAATAGTAGGAATGAATTTAGGGTTTAATTTTTTTTATTTCACCAAAATGGCAAATGCAAAAACATATTTTTATCAAGATGGTTAAGATTAATCACATGAATTAGTAATAAATCAAAGAAAAAATAAAAAATAATATATAGCTCAAATAACAAGCAAGCCAATAAAAACACGGAATTGAAATCAAGAACAAAAAGATATTACAAGAAGAACATCTTATATTAGGAAAAAACTTGGAGAGATTTTCATAAACAGAGGCTTTATATCTCTCTTTGCTCTTGCCATCATCATTCGAAAAAACTCTACTTGTAGCTAAAAACAAAAATTTATTGAAATCAATCAATCAATATAAAAGTTAAAATGGTTTTATCTAGTATAATCACTTATCTAAACACACAATGGAATTCGAGCAATTAATCCAAGATAGAAATATTAAAGGTAACTAGAAATAAGAGGCATAAAGTAGCAATATAAACATAGATTTAAAGGTAATGATTGAGCAATTTAAAAGGGATTCTGACCTCCTCCTTCATTGTCTTCTTCAACACCCTGCTCTTTACTACCCAGTCTCATCATAATGTATCCGTCTTCTTCTGTGCATGCCAACTGCCCTGTACTGTCCAGATTTAAAAATCCCCTTCATCAATGTTTACTTCCACTTGTTCATCCGCCTCAAACCCAGCCCCATCATCTTTCTCATGATTACTGCCCTCAATCTTGTCCACCTCAACCACATCATCAGTGTTTCGGAAGCATAGAGCCTCGTCCCACCTGTCCAACACGTCTTTCGGAAGCACTGCCCTGCAAGCATCGAGTTCTATGACACCCTTGCAGTCCAATCCAGGGCAAGTAACAACGGTTATGCTCTCTTGGATCTTTGTGGCAACGTGTTTGCCAATGCAATCAGAGCAAAATGAGTGAACACAGCTCTTAGTTTTGAACATCTGGTCACAATCTTTCCTATCCACACAAATCTCACAGAAGCTATATGATGATTCTCCAGCTTCTTTTGCTGGCTCTGGTTCCGGGGTTGGAAGAATTGCTTGTATTGTTGGCGTTGGCGATGACAGTAATGGCAATAAGGTTAAGGCTTCATTGTTGGCCAATTTGGAAGTGATCACAGAGCCCATAAGAACCTCTTGGAACTGCAACTCTTCTGCATACTTCTCACAGATACAGGCAAAATCACATCTTCTTTTTCATCAAACACTACTGAGAAGTAGAAATCATCTACTTCTCAGTAGTTTAAATAACCCAAAATGAACAAAACCCACAATGACCCATATAATAATATTAAACAAAAAAATAAACAAGAAAAATAAAATATAATAGAACCCATAGCACTGAGAGATTAGAGCAACAAGGATCACAACCCAAACAAATAGAATGATTTGGTGGCGGTAGTGTGTTCGTGATATTGGGAAAAAATTTATCAAGGGACGTGGTTGGTACTATTAATTGTTTTTGATGGGATAAATATAGAAGTTAAGTTAATTGCGTCTATTTGCACAAATCCATATATGTATTAGTATTTATATATTTGATAGGATAGTTTTGCAAGAAAAGAAGAGTTACCTCTAAATCAATGCTCTCTGGAAGTTGACCGTCTTTTTGCACATATTCATGATCAATTTTGATGTTTGGAATGTGAGAAATGTTGGGCCAGTAATCTCTTATCCATCTTTCGCAACGCTGCTGGAGAATTGGACATTTAGTGATTTCCAATTCCTTTAGTAATGGAGTATTACGCAAGTAGTCTGGCAGAGACTTTAGATTGCCGCACCACCGAATTTTCAAGGAATGAAGAAGTGGCATTATTTTTATTTTTGGAGTAACAAAAGCATTAGCACTATTATCTTCTTCTTCTTCTTCTATTGTTCCTCCCATCCCAGTCCATTCTTCCCACTCCTCCAATGTTCTTAATGTGAGAGATTTAAGGTTTGGGAATATGATGATGTCTTTGTTGTTATTGTTTTTGGATGATTCTGATAATTCTTCTTCTTCTTCTTCTATGTCTATTCCCAAAAATTCATTTCCCACCTTTCGAATCATTGGAGCGTTAAATATTTCTAATTCTTCGAGCAATGACAGCTTCCCCAAAGGAGGCAACTGCTCTAGGTTTGGGCACTCTCTGATAATAAGCCTTTTCAAATAGGTCAATTTGGACATCATCCAATTAGGATACATTGTGGTGCCCTTATAAAAATCAATTTCTAAAGATTCCAAGCGGGGAGGTGGCTCTAAGGCATTTAGAATGGCTACATCTTTCTCCATTTTTCTTCTTCTTTCTTCCTCTATCTCCTCTTCCTCTTCCTTTTCAATTTCGTCTTTCATTTCCTCTAATGTGTTAAAAAATATCCCCAAGTAACGGAGGTCCTTCTTCTTCTTCAATGTATTCTCGATCGCACCAAAATCTACCACATTACTCAACCCTACTATTTTAAGTTTCCCTTGAATGTGGTTCAAATGTTCTAATTCTCCCAGTTTACATATTTCTTCACCCTTACCTACAGGAAAGTATCGTAATGTTTTAAGACAAGTTAATCTCCCAATTCCCTTTGGAAATGATTTTATTCTAATTTCGTCATACCATTCATACTCCAGCAGGAGGTGTCTTAAATTAATTAGTTTACCTATCCCTTGGGGTAATTTCTTAAGATCCCAACACTCACTAACATCCAAACTTTGTAAATTACATAAATTACATATACTTTCAGGTAATTTTTCCATCGTTAAGTCAGATAACTTGAGGTATCTTAAATGTATCAATTTTTCCACCTCATTTGAAAGTTCCAAAATGTACCGACCTTTCAAATGTAATGTACGTAGGCATGTCAAATGGTTGAATAACTTGGATTGGACAATCTGAGAAGACATAAAATATAAATAAAGAAAGCGTAGATTTTTTGCTTCATAAACAAACTCAGGAAATGTTTCTTCAACCATTAATGACAACTGGCTAGCCCTCTTAAAGTCTTCCTCAACCTCTTCATCACCTTTAATTGTGAAGCATACATCTTCTGTCATTTTCTGTGCAAAGTCATACACAATATCATGCATTTTGCAACTTTTAATTCTACCATCAATTTTATCCTCCTCAAAATCTTGGAAAAAAGAGCGCATGACTAATTTTTTAAAGTACTTTTCCGCTATGTCTTCCATCTCCATATTTCGTTTTGAGTCAATATATCCTTGTGCTATCCAATGAATGACTAACTCAAATATATCAATGACATGATCTTTTGGGAAGACAACACAAAATAAGAAGCATTGTTTTTCTGCTGAGGACAATTCATGATAACTCAACAACAATGGTACCAAAAGACCTTCTTGAACATTTTCTAAATCCCACAAACTACTTTCCAAAACTTCTGCCCACTGTTCTTTTCTTCTCTTGTTGCACATGTAACCCCCTATAAGCTTTGCAGCAAGCGGCAAGCCTTGGCATTTACCTGCTAGTTGTCTACCTAGGGGTTCAAGATCCTTATGTTGATCTATATTTTCATCAAAAAATGCTATTTTCCTAATAATCAACCAACAATCATCAATAGTTAAATTCCCTAAGTTGATTATGTGGGCTTTGGTGCTCCCCATCATGTGCGCAACTTCCTCATTACGTGTGGTGACTAGAATTCTACTACCTTGGGCACCACGTGTGAGAGCATCTTTGAAAGGCTCCCACTTTTTAGACTCTTTTAGGGGGCCTTTAGCCCACACATCATCAAAGACAAGAAAGAACTTTTTGTCCTTAATCAAATCACAAATTATACGCAATAGAGCTTGCAATGTAGTAGTGGTGTTATTGAGGGATTCGTGTTTAGGGTTAAGCTCCTGGATGATTGCTTTGGCAACCTTGCACTCATCGAAAGGATCAGAAACACAGACCCACATTATTTTATCAAAATGAGCTATTACTTTTGGATGATTATAGGCGAGTTTGGCAAGAGTTGATTTTCCTATACCGCCTATACCCACTAAAGAGGTGACAAGAGGATTGCTTTCTTGTTGACTACCCACGCCTAATAGGTTGTTCAGTGGATCATCCTTGTACTCGTTACGGCCAACTATTTTAGAAACATCCACAATGGACGTAATTTCTAGTCTTTCAACTCTTTCAGGTTGACTATTCGAGTCAATCCCAAACTCCTGTTTGCCTTTGAGAATATTAGCTAATGTTTCATTCAGTTCTTTTATCTTGTGACCAACCTCATGACGAACAGAAACATTGTCAACTTGACGAAAGCAACATGATGGAGAGGGGAAGAAGGACCATACCTTCTTCATTTTTTTCTCAAGTGGGGCAGGAGCGTTACTATGAGCAGCTTTTTCTCCTTCTTCTTCTTTCTGAATTTGTAATTTGATCTTTGCAGTTTTCCAGGTGTCCAACACGTCATCCATCATGTAGTATGCATCTTCGAGCTTATCATACCAAAGCTTCACAGCGTCATCCCTCAGTCGTCTTTCCTCGAACTTGTTGAGCATCGCCTGGACCATTTTGAAATTGAATTGAAGATTTTGGAGTTCATCATCAACTCCAACAAGCAACAGTAGCTCCTGTAGAGCCTGCTGGGCTGCGAATGAACCCAACTGCTTCAAGAGATCAGTAACGAGTGACGGTAGTACACCATCCATAGTTAATGGAGACTGAAAGTTATAAGTTGTGAATACAATAAAGAAACAGAATGCGAATGACAAAAATAAGGAGCAAAGTGAGAAATAGATAAAGCAATAGCAGGTGTGCTTGTGCTTCTTCACTTCCACTATTCGGCTTTTATAACAAACAAACTAGCATTCTCAATTAATAATGAAAACATTTAATATTTATTCATTAAGATAAATTGCGGTCTTTACTGAGGATGTGATATAAGGTATCAGTAAGGAGTTCAAATCCTCTGTACCACTTTTTGTGTACCACTTTATATTTCACCAATCACTACTTATCATGTGTATGATTGCTTTCCATTTTAAACTTCAGTTATTCTATAAGGAAAGTAAAATGAAAACATGGCAAGTAGTGATTGGTGGAACATAGAGTGGTATACAAAAAGTGGTACAGAGGATTTGGACTCGTAAGTAAGAGGGCAACGTGCATGTTGCAGCATTTTAAATATTATTATAATTAGTCTTTATGCCCACTTGTTCCCATAAAAAAATAAAAATAAAACTATATAGTGCCCACCTGTTTTTCTTTTCTCATAATTAAGAATATATGGGCCGTGAAGTATTCCAATGCGATGGTAATATCCATATCAATTTTAATTTAGAATTTATATTTTAAAGTGTGGAATGAGGATGGCTCATCATGGTCATAGATTCCAGGTTCCAACCATTCCTTCAAATGCACTCAGCTAGATTCTGGTGAACAAAACCTAAATTACAATAATTACCATGGGGAATGGATAAGAGATTATGTCAGAGCACTCGGCAACAACAACTACTTTATGGTAGAACTTTGGGCTTTAAGGGATGGCCAGCCATTGCTAAAGAGCTTGGTTGAATAATTTAATTGTTAAACTAGATGCCCTAAGTGTTGTGATTAGTAGCGGAGCCAAGATTTGATATTAGGGGGGCAAGGTTAAAAATATAAGATTAGAAGCAAAATTTATCAAAGACATCTCAAGTTTAAATACCCCTCTCTTCTTCATTGTAAACTATGAATTATACCAAACAATAGTTTAAAAATAGGACCAACTGAGGGTTTTTTTTTTTTTTTTTTTTTTTTTTGTTTGATAAAAATAGCAAGACTTTATGGAATGAAAATAAAAAATAAAAAAATATTGTGAGTCCGTTATTAAGTTATCTGCTAGTTCTTCTCAAAAAATAAAAAGTAATACTCATCTCTTACTAAGGGAGGGCAAATTTATCCAAAAATATGTCGGGGGAGGGGGAACTAGAAGTTAGACTCCTATATTAAAGAAGTTTTTGGGGAGGTCGAGGGCACTTGCCCCCCCCCCCCCCCCCCCTGGTTAGGATGCTCATGAACAATAACTCTGTCAACTTGTTAATGTAACCTTTGTCATCTTATTGCAAAAATCAATTGAAATCTATCCCCAGCAAGTGGATAGTTTACGAGTCCAAATCTTCTGTCCCACTTTTCTTACTCCACTTTATATTCCACAAACAAAAACTTGCCACATGTTCACCTAATTAATTAAATACTACCATTATTAATTAATGGTAGTATTTAATTAATTAGGTGAACATGTGGCAAATTTTTATTGGTAGAGTATAGAGTGGAGCAGGAAAAGTGGGACAGAAAATTTGGACTCGCTAGTTCACATATACCGTGAAGCTAACTAATACACTGATGTGCGGACCAGAATTGTGGCGATCTCCATTTCCTCTTTTGTTGTATTTTTGAATCCACCACCTGTTGGCTTTTGACAAAACTTTTTTGTATTGTAATAAATTTGTTAATTCCTAGTTTTATGCAACCATAATGGTTAACTAAAAAAAAAAAAAAAACACAGCTACAATTCACAACAGGCAAAGTGCCATATGTAAATTACGTGCGTACGCTACCAGGCAAGTAATGTTCAATTGGATAATAAACATTAATTGGTTAATAATATCCTCGTAAATTCGGGACCTGTTCTTAAAAAAAGAAAGATAATAAACATTGTGATTCGGGGCTTTCTTTTTTTCTTTTTTCTATGAGCACCCGTCTAATCCCTTGATTGTATAAGGATAAGGATCACGGGTCTTATCTTATGTAAGGAATGTTTTTACATAGGACATTAATATATTCTACTATTTGCTACTCTTTAATAATTCTCGCTATCATATAAGGAGTACTTTTTATTTATCATTTCAAGGCAAAGTCACGAGGGGTAACATGATCACAACATTGTATATAGTCATCGGTCTTTATGTAAGGAAACCTTTACATAGAAAATTGAGAATTCTCTATATCATATACTACATTTTTTTTTACATAAAAAACCTTCTTTTTTTTACCATTTCAATGCAAAGTCACAATTCACAAGGGTAATAGGTCACAGCATTTTATGTAGTCAATGGTCTTATGTAATGAACGTTTACATGGACCACTTTTCTATTTATTTTTTGTATTAGAGAGTTCACATGGAATGCTTGATAATTTAAAAAAACATGAGAAGTGAGAACAACGGTATTTTGTAAGATATATTATTATCAACTCTACACTCTACTCTAACAGTATTGTATTTGCTATTGCGTTAGACCCACACTCATTCCCTCCCCTTCCAAATTTTTTTTTTATTTTTTAAATATCAAATCTGCCACAAATATAACTTGCTATTTTACAAAATCACAACTTACATTTAAAGTTGATTTTACCATGATATTTTAAATTTAATAAGGATTTGGTGCAAAAACTGTTGGATATTTTGCATATCTAAGTAAGATGTAACACAAGTTTAATTTGTTTTCCACTTTCTATTAACTAAAGACACATCTATATGTCAACTTTGTTACTTATTATAATCACATTATTTTGTTTAAACCGAACTACCGAGTGAGTTTCTAAGCACCCAAACAGAGCCAAACTCTGCACTGTTTTGAAAGAGCTTGAAAGGGATAGTCAAAGGGGTCAATGGAGATCGATTTGCTTTGTAAGCATGTAAAAATATGAACGCAAAGAAGTAGAAGACGACAAGATTTTTAACGTGGTTCGGCTGAATTGCGTACATCTACGGTTCAGTTTATGCTGTTTTTCTGCCTTGATACAAGTTTTATATTGACATATGTGCGTTTACACTGATGACCGAGCCATTGCTTTCCTTTTGCATTGGGTTAAAGCTGTTGATGCGTAGTTGGTGGAGGATTCTCGTTACTATGTATCACCGGCTGCACACACAAAATGAGAAAACAAATCCACATTATATATTAATTACTGGCTAGTTGCCATAAATAAAAACCAATATGCTCCTGCCTCAGTTTAAATAACTCATTTAATGAACTTTTGATTATAAACATGTTACTTGTAACCCCACTTACAAGCCCCATTCATCATGTTTCTGAACCAATAAAAGTACAACAAGCTATATGTTAAGTTCAAATAAATAAAAAAAATTAAGGAACGTTTTTACATAGAACATTGAGGATTAATATATTCTATTGGCTACTCTTTAATAATTCCAGCTATCATATTATTCTTTTTATTTACCATTTCAAGGCAAAGTCACGAGGGTAACAAGATTGCAACATTGTATATAGTCATTGGTCTTTATGTAAGGAACATTTACATAGAAAATTGAGAATAAACATATTCTATTGGCTATTTTTTTATAATTCTCTTATCATATTTTTTTATATTTAAAAAAAAAAAAAAATCTATTTTGACCATTTCAAGGCAAAGTCATGAGGGTAACAAGTAACAACATTTTATGTAGTCAATGGTTTTATGTAATGAACGTTTACATGAGGAGTGAGAATAACGGTATTCTGTAAGATATATTATATATCAACTCTAAACTCTATTCTCTACTCCAATGGTATTGTATTCGCTACTCTGCCTTAGACCCACACTCATCCCCTCCAAATTAAGGAACATTTTTACATAGAACATTGAGGATTAATATATTCTATTAATCCAACTTTCCAAATATTACTACCATCTAAAATTCAAAATATGTGAAGAAAATTTTTGGCGATGTTAAAATTTAGTGGAAGTATTTTAGACATTACACAATGAAATATTTTAAGAATTATAAGCTTTTATTAAGGTTTAACCGAGAGAATAACAAAATGATACATTTGCTTTTTTCCAAAATATTAAGAGGAAAATTGCTTGATTTTAAAGTTTAAGGAGGAATTGTGAACTACCCGAAACATAAAGATGAAAAGTGTTTTTATCCTAAATTTTTGTTTTTGTTTTTGTTATTTGTGAGTAAAAAACTATTTACTTAAAATGGTGCACAAAGAAAAAAAAAATACAAAAAGTGAACCCAAGAAAACTGTATGTGAAACTGTGAATTTGGCCCAACAAAATTGATTAAACCAAAAAACATTTTCTAGAAACACAACAAAATGGTACAATATTTTCACAATACCTTTATAATTTTTTTATATTTTATTTTGACTCATAAAGAATTGACACATCAGCAATTGTGAAAATATTGTGACGATAACAAGATGTCTTAACATTTTCATAAGAGAAATGTTATATCCCAATATTTTCACAACAAATCATAAGTAGTAAGTTGTTACATGTTATTATTGGTAGGCAAAAAAGTAATTTCATTGGTAAGTTTTAATTAGTAGAAATTAACACACACTGGCATCTTTTGAAGCGGTTAAACAGAACCTTAATTATGCCGGGTCCTCGGACCTGCTGCTTTGGGGAAATTAACACGCACTAGAATCTTTTGAAACGGTTAAACAGAACCTTAGCTATGCCGGGTCCTCGGACCTCCTGCTTTGGGGAAATTAACACGCACTGGCATCTATTAAAGCGGTTAAACAGAACCTTAACTATGCCGGGTCCTCGGACCTACTGCTTTGGGGAAATTAACACGCACTGGCATCTTTTGAAGCGGTTAAACAGAACCTTAGCTATGCCGAGTCCTCAGACCTGCTGTTTTGGGGAAATTAACACGCACTGGCATCTTTTGAAGCGGTTAAACTGAACCTTAACTATGCCGGGTCCTCGGACCTCCTACTTTGGGGAAATTAACATGCACTGGAATCTTTTGAAACGGTTAAACAGAACCTTAGCTATACCGGGTTCTCGGACCTCCTGATTTGGGAAAATTAACACGCACTGGCATCTTTTGAAGCGGTTAAACAGAACCTTAACTATGCCGGGTCCTCGGACCTCCTGCTTTGGGGAAATTAACACGCACTGGCAACTTTCTAAGTGTTTAAGTTGAACTCAATCATTCCTCGGTCCTCGGACCAGATGATGTGGGAAGGTTAACACTCCATGACAACTTTTCAAGTGTTTAAACAGAATTTTAGTCATGCCTGGCTCCTCGGAGCACATACTTTGGGGAAAGTAACGTTTCATGATATCTATTTGTTTCTCACTAAATGTCAAGACAAACCTAAGATTATAACCGACTCCTCAGATTGGTAGCTCTGAAAGGAGCAATTTACAGTACAAATATAAGGCGCTTGAAATGGCACTTAAGGCGCGTGAAACGGCACTCCAATGGGTGTAAATCAAAGGATTAAGTAGAGTTAACTCTTAAAGAATTCAAAACCCAACTTTTCTCCTCTGATGAGAGGAAAAAACTGGAGTTTTGAGGGGCTATTGTGAGGTCATGGGCCCAAAATCATACAATGGGGAGTGGGGCCTTGGCCGAGAGCATGGTAGTCCGAGTTCGAGGAGGAATATCTCCTCGGACCAGCTAAAGCACGGTCAGATATAAGTCCTAAATAGTCAGAGTGACCTTCCAGGAAGTTCAAAAGGATAGGAACTCAGGAATATCTAAGGGAAAGCTGCTAACACTGCATTTATGTGGACAAGACCCCTGATCAGTGTTATCTCGGTTACTGCAACTCACAGAATGCCAGAGAGAGTGTCTGATGGGACAGACACTCAAGTATAGGCTTGGATGATCAATAAGTGGAAGGCCAAGATCGTTTAAAGGGGACTATATAATAGGAGAAATCCACCATGGAGAGGGGATCCGAGGATTAACAGAGAAATCATCGTAGCAATCTCAAGAACTCCTGTAACCATTCTCATTCAATATTTACCCTACACAAAGTTCCTCAAATTGTGCCGAGAACAAACTTTTTCTTAGATAAACTCAGTTCATCTCTGTTTGATTGTCATGAACACCATATTAACTGTTATCCATGCACTAAAGCCTAGCTCTTTGATCCACTCTCTACAAATTTATTGTACTAGGCTCACTGGTCCAAAATCCCATACACCTCGGGAAAGGGGCTGCAAAACGTGTCCCTACAGTAGTAATAACAATTTACTACCTATGATTTATTATGAAAATGTTGTACAAAATGTTGTGGATGTAGTACTTCTTTTTTCAAAATACCTTTATTTTTAGTTGTGATTGGTTCCGGTATGATATTTTATTATTTTATTTTGATCTATAAGGAATTACCGATTGTGAAAATATTGTGGCAATTTGTTGTATTAATATATATATATATTAATATACTTTACCACCTTAAATTATACCTCATGTTACATTGTGCGCGTGCGTTTACATTGATGACCGAGCGATTGCTTTCCTTTGGCATTGGGTTAGAGCTGTTGATGCGTAGTCGGTGGAGGATTCTTAGTTCTCAATATCACCGGGTGCACACACAAAATGAGAAAACAAACCCATATTACATATTAATTACTGGCTAGTTGCCATAAATAAAACCAATATGCTTCTGCCTCAGTTTAAATAACTCATTTAATGAACTTTTGATTATAAACTAAGTACTTGTAGCCCCCCCACTTACAAGCCTCATTCATCATGTCTCTGAACCAGTAAGTACAACAAGCTATATGTTAAGTTCAAATAAATAAAAAATTAAGGAACGTTTTAACATAGAACATTAAGGATTAATATATTCTATTGGCTATCATATCATTCTTTTTATTTACCATTTCAAGGCAAAGTCATGAGGGTAACATGATCACAACATTGTATATAGTCATTGATCTTTATGTATGGAACATTTACATAGAAAATTGAGAATTAACATATTCTATTGGCTACTTTTCAATAATTCTCTATATCATATACTACTTTTTTTTTTCTCAAATCTATTTTGACCATTTCAAGGCAAAAGTCATGAGGATAACAGGTCACAACATTTTATGTAGTCAGTGGTTTTATATAATGAATGTTTACATATGAAGTGGGAACAACAGTATTCTGTAAGATATATTATATATCAATTCTACACTCTTGAGTCTACTCCAGCGGTACTGTATTTACTACTCTGCATTAAACCCACACTCAATCCCTCCCCTTCCAAATTTTTAAAAAATTAAGAATAAAAATCAACTCTACCACAAATATAGCTTGCTATATTTCACATAATCACAACTTAAATTAAAAGTTTATAATTGTATTTTAACATGATTTTACCATGACATTTTAAATTTAATAAGGATTTGGTGCAAAAACTGTTGGCTATTTTGAATGCCTAAGTAAATAATAAATTAAGCTTAATGCTTTGTCTATACAAAGAAAAGCACAGCCATGCATGCACACAGAGAGAGGCTCAAGGCTAATTTGTTGGGTGCTATTAAGAGATGAAAGTTTGCCATTGCTCTTAAAATATGTACATTTTTATAGAATATTCATGCTTCTAGTTTTAGTGTTAGTTTATAAAAGAGCCTACACATGACAGCTTACCTTTTTCAAAGCTTGATGCATTGCCCATACAGACGGGCTGTGACCTTAAGTTAAAATTCTTCTTATGGAAGTTAAAAATTGCAAAGAAAAAGTATCAAATATAGGGGAACTAAACTAAAGCAGTCTTGGTGTTTATAATCATGTGGGTTTGATTTTTTTTTTTTTTTTTGGTAAAAAAATTCTCTAAAGACTAGAAATCACAAATCTTGTAAACAAGAACTTCTTTATTAAGATCATCGAACCGTGAGCTATGACATTCCACATCAAAACCAATTGGTGATGAGGAAAACACACTCAAATCTTTTATATTATTCAACATCGCGCGAGTCTATTTTTAGAGTAGTTATAGGGAGTTAAATTGTGGTCCTCTCAACAATCCCTCTCTCACAATACCACTCCCGTAACTCGAACCCATGACCTTGGCTTTGTTAGACTGTGAGCTGTGCCATTTCACCTCAAAACCAATTGGTGATGAGGAAGACACACTCAAATCTTTTATGACATTCGACATCACGCCCCGCAGACCTATTTTTAGAGTAGTTGTAAGGAGCCATATTGTGGTCCCAAAAAAGATTCTAATTTAATTAATTATTGAAGTTCATCACCTATAATAACAGACAATTATAGATTTTATAATGATTTGCATGACCAAAATCAAAAGTAGACTGCAAAAGAGGAAATAGGAACCGGACCTGCAATTGATATGATAAAAACCATAAAACCCATGATTTAACTGTAAAAACCATTAGTTCAACTGGTAAAAATTGAATACCAAACATTTTTTTCAATATTTTAACTGTTTCAATTTTTAAAACCATAGAAAGATGTGATTCATTAATGAAAGGAGAAACCACATGCATACTAGAATCTCCTAAAAAAAAAACATACATACATACATTATAGAAAATACAGACTGGTTGTGCTACTAAAGTCTATGAGTAATCTATAGAGGGCCTCATAATAATTAAGTCATGCAAAACGTAGAGCCAAAAACAAAAGTACCAGTGATGGTTAGGATTTGGAAAATCTTTTCTCAGCAAAAAGTACTATATTTTATTTTTGGGTAAATTTCATTCATATATCCAAAGTTTTATGCTAATGTCAATCAGATTCAAAATTTTTCAAAATTGACTGATTTGGTTCCTAAAACTAACTTAGTCCTTGACACAGTTGAAAAGAATGACTAAGTGTCCGATTGGATCACGTCTGCACGTCTGTGTTTCTGCATTTTTGCCTTCTTTTTTTTTTCTTTTTTTTTTTTTACCAACGCCTCTTGCACTGTTCATGGGACATGAACAATGCATTAAAGCAAAACTACAGTGTTTTCAGCAGTGAACAGTAACCCATAAATTATTTTTTTATTATTTTCAGCAATAAGTTTTCAGCAAAATAAGCAGTATTCTTTTTTTTTTTTTTTTTTTTTTTTTTTTTTATAGTGAAAAATCTCAGCATTTTCATTACTTAGGACAAATTGTCCTCACCATTACATCCAACTGAACTTGGTTTGCTATTACAGGGGGGGTGTCTTCCACCCAAATCTGACAATCATGTATACCTTTAGCTTCCCTAGCCATAATATGTGCAGCATTGTTATTCTGTCTGCGAACATGGCTTACTGACCAGTGCTTGAAGGAACACAGCCCCATTTTTATCCCTTCCACCACCTTCATGATAGAGCTAGGCCCCGATTCTGCACCAATGATTGCTTTGACAACAGTTTAAGCGTCACTCTCAATTTCCACCTCCCACAATCCCAGGTCCCGAGCTAAGATAATCACCTCTTCCATTGCTTTCGCTTCCACTTCCAAAGCTCCTAAGGGAAGGGGCAAATTTCTACTCATCGCGCCCATAATCTGTCCAACCTCGTTCCTAATGACCACCCCTATTCCACAGCTTTTCAGGCTAGTGAACACAGCCCCATCCACGTTAACTTTGAACCTCCCATGTCGAGGTGGACACCATGTAGTTCTGGCAGGGACTTTGCCGCAACTAGGGGGCAGCGATTCAACTGCTACTTCCTTCGCATACTCCTTGTCATCAAATGCAATTCTCTTAGGATCTTTCCATCTCCTCTCGTGCTTGAACATGTTTCGATTATTCCATACCATCCATGCTGTTATGGCAAACAACTCCCAATCCGAAACACCATTCCCCTCTTTTAGCAACCACACCACATCAATAAAAATTTTCATGGGCTGCTTTAGTTTAGGAAGGTTGATGCCTACTTCCTTCCACACTTCTCCCGCAACAACGCAGTCCCATAATGCATGGCCAGACGATTCATAGCCACCACAGAAACCACAGCTGCTATCCAAAGTCACTTTCCTTGATGCAAGGCAGAAATTTGTCGGTAAGATGTTTTTACATGCCCTCCATAGGAAATGCTTAATTTTGTTTGGGCATTTAAGCTGCCAAACCAATCTCCATAATCCTGCAACCCTCCCCTTATCTGAGCAATCTCCACCTCCTTTAGCCGAGTGTGCTTTTTAAGCACCTTGAGGGCCACCTTGTACGCACTCCTCACTGTGAAGTTGCCATTCTTTGACCAAGCCCAAAGCAAGGAGTCCTCCGGCATTCTTGGACTTAATGGCATTTCAAGAATAATATCAGCTTCATGGGGAAAGAAAGTCTCCTTGATTAGGTCCACCTTCCACATTCCGGTGTCCTCGTCGATGAGTTGCGCCACCTTTACCAACTCCACATTCGGTCCTTGGGGACTAATTTCCTTAAAGTTGTCTGGGGTTGGGATCCACCTATCCCGCTAAATCTCCATTGTTCTGCCATTGCCTACACACCACCTTGATCCCATTTCAACCGTCTCCCTTGCTGCCATTATACTTCTCCACACATAGGAAGGCTTTCTCCCCACTTGTGCTTCCATAAAAGAGCAGCCGGCAAAGTACTTTGCTTTAAACACTCTGTGGGTGAGGGAAGTTAGGTTTTTACTTAGCCGCCAACCTTGCTTTGCTAAAAGAGCTAAGTTGAACGCTTTTAGGTCCTTAAAACCCATTCCCTCTTCTGATTTGGGACGGCACAAATTTTCCCACGAAGTCCACGCCATCTTTCGCTCCTTCTCTTTCTGCCCCCACCAGAATTGGCGCACCATTGAATTCAAGTCAAGACAAAGGGAATCTGGGAGCTTGAAACAACTCATAGTGTAGGTTGTAGTCGCTTGTGCTACTGCCTTAATTAGGATTTCTCGTCCCGCATTCGACAAAATTTTTCCTTTCCATCCCGCAATTCTCCTCCCAACTTGATCCTTGATGCGACTGAATGCCTTCTTTCTCCCTTTCCCCACAAGAGTAGGCAGCCCCAAATACCTTTCGTGCTTGTGTATAATCTAAGCCCCAAAGATGTCTTTGATTTCCTCCCTTACTTCCTTGCTAGTATTCCTACTAAAGAATAGAGATGTCTTCTCTTTATTCAATTTTTGACCCGATTCTTTTTCATAATCAGCCAGCACTTTTAGAACTCTATTGCCTTCATCAGCGCTAGCTTTCCCAAAAATGATGCAATCATCGGCGAACAAAAGATGAGAAATCTTTGGAGCCCCCCTACAGACCGAAATTCCATTGATCATCCCCTCACTTTCCTCCTTTCTGAGCATGGCTATCAACCCCTCCACACACAAAAGAAAGAGGTAAGGCGATATAGGATCTCCTTGGCGCAGCCCCCTTGTCGGAACGATCTTTTCTTTAGGCTCCCTATTTATAAGCACCAAATAGGAAACTGTCTTTACACACATCATCATCAGCCCAATCCATCTCTCCTCGAAGCCCAATTTCCTCATCATCACCTCCAAAAAAGCCCACTCCACTCTATCATATGCTTTACTCATGTCGAGTTTTATCGCCATTAATCCTTTCTTTCCTTTTCGCCTCTGGTCTATGCAATGCATTGTCTCAAATGCCACTAAGACATTGTCTGTAATTTGCCTACCAGGAACAAAAGCACTCTGGGACTCACTAATCACCTCAGGCAGAATCTTCTTCAACCTGTTTGCTAGAACTTTTGACACTATCTTGTATACTACATTGCATAAACTAATTGGACGGAACTCCGTTAATCTTTTGAGGGCAATTCACCTTCGGGACAAAGCAAATGAATGTCTCATTTAAGCCTTCAAGCATCTCCCCAGTTCTAAGGGTTTGGAGCACACTATTTACTACACTCGGGCCAACAATATCCCAATACTTTTGAAAGAAGATAGGGGACATACCGTCCAGGCCGGGAGCTTTGGTAGGGTGCATCTGGTTCAAGGCAAACCTGATTTCCTCCACTCTGAACTCACACAGCAATGCTTCATTCATCCCTAGCGTCACCCTTTGCCTCACTGCCCTTAGGCTTGCTTCAAAGTTGGATGCTCTGAACTGTATATGATGGTGAAATAATCCAAAACCACCCTCTCAATGTCTTCTTGACTGTCCAACCATACCCCACCATCGTCTAAACCTTCGATCTTGTTTGTTCTCCGTCTCTGTGATGCTATCGCATGGAAGAACTTTGTGTTTCTGTCTCCACACTTAAGCCAAAGTGTCCTTGATCTTTGCTTCCACATTACCTCCTCTCTAGTCAGCATCTCATTAATTTCCTTCCTCACTTCATTAATTTCCTTTGCTGTCTCATGTAATTTATTCTGTACCTCAAGCTGGTGAAGGCACTCCTTCAAGACTCTCAACCTTTTATAGACATTCCTGAAAACCTCACGATTCCAACTTTGCAATTGAGCTTGACAGCTTCGAATTCTTCCTACAGTGCTGAAATCACAGCTGACCCGGAAAGGATCCCATGCCCTTTTAACCACCTCCCTGCATCTGCCATCTCTTGCCCACATCGCCTCAAAAACAAATCTCCTCTTCGTTGGCTTTGGACGCTTCTTCTTGGTCAAGAACAGAACTAACATGCAATGGTCAAATGCGGACATAGAGATATGGTGCACCTGAGCTTCAGGAAATTGCTCCACCCACTTCTCATTTGCCACCATTCTATCTAATCTAATGAGTGTCCTCTGTTCACCCAATCTCCCATTACACCAAGTAAACCTCTGCCCCACAAACCCCAAATCAATCAGCCCACAATTACTTAAACACTCCCTAAAGCTCCTCATCTGGTTTGCGTCTCGATCCAGCCAACCCAACTTCTCATAAGGATGGGTAATTTCGTTGAAATCCCCAAATACTATCCAAGGCATATCACATTGATTTTTTAAAGTACTCAGCAAATCCCAAGATACATACCTTTTCCTTGCATCCGGATGCCCATAGAAGCCCGATGCTCTCCACGGCTTAGCGCCATCACCGCCATAGACCACCACATCGATGTGGGAATGTGAGCAGCTTTTGAACCTCACGTCTACCCCTTCTCGCCACAGCATCGCCAATCCACCACTCCGACCATCACACGGCACCGTAATCCCTTGAGTGAACTCAAGTTTTCTCTGCAAGCCTTTGATTCTACCGGTATCCAAACACACACTAACTGGCCTAACAATTTTGAGGGATTAAGTTTGCTTTAGGGACTAAATTGATAAATTTTGAAAAATCTTGAACCTGGTTGGCATTAGCCCAGACCTTAGAGTATCTTAATGCTACTTACTCTTTATTTATTTATTTTTAACGCTTAGGTAAAAATTTTATATACAATTAAATTTAAAACCGTAAAAATTACAAGGGCAGAGTTGGTCCCTGGCTGATTTTTATTATTATTATTATTATTTAAAGTAAAACGACAGATCCTTGCCATTGTCTGTGGTACTGGTAATAATAATATCCATAGAGTGGATAAGAAATTATGAGTGGGTAAAAAAGTATTTTAAGTTGTGGATTCAAATTAGAATTAATAACAACTTATCACCAATGATTTGTTGTGAAAATATTGTAGACATAGCACTTCTCTAAAATAATTGAAGGTGGCTTATGTAGAGGAAATTTGTCATGGCTGGTTGTTTCCAAATTCCAAGCCAACGTTGCCATTTTTATATATTTATTTTTGGTTCCTCGCCACTCACCTAAGTAAGTAACTAACAAATGAGTGAAACAAGTCTCAAATGTACCATAGGACGGTAGTGCAAGGGGAAATATCTTCAAATGTACCATAGGACAGTAGTGCAAGGGGAAATCTAGTAACACAACAAAATCTCATTATATTTTTAAAACACCTTTGTTTTGAATTGTGGTGTATCCCAATATAATCTTATTTTATTTTATGTTGATCTATGGTAGATTGACACTAAATTTGCTATGAAAATGTTGTAACAATTTAATTTGTAATGGTTGTTTAAGAACTCTTCTCCTATAGTGGTCTTATATGATCAACTCTAAATTTAATTCATTTGTTAATAATTTTTAGGTCAATTCATGCTTTTTAGAATATCAATGTGAGAGTTTTAGAGTTTAAATATTCCTTCCCCACATAAGAATTAAGATATATAAAAGATAAAATAAAAAATTTATCTTTTTGGGGTCAATGTTTCGTAGGAAAGTTCCTCAAAGCATTAACAATACTGTAATGGGTTAAATTTGTTGCACATGTTATTTTACACAGTTTTACACACACGTGAAAAAGCAACTGCTCTTTTGGAATAAGCAAGGTTCACGTATGGCCACATGGGTGTTCTGCAACATACAAATGGAGCATCATAATCTTTCTCGCCAATTCAAATGATCATAAAGAAGAAATACTCAGTATTGGACCCATTACCTTGAGTCTGATTTCTTATATTCTTGTTTTCCTTTCTAAACAATGGAAGCAATTATATATTATTCGTACAACATTAGTTTGTACATGTTACATACATGCTGGTCTTGATAATGCCCTATGCTGGCATCATGTACAACAAAAAGAGCCTTCATTTTCAAGCATTTTGATACTTAATAATAAAAACTAGTAGGTATTCAAAGGGTATTTCTGAACTAGAAATAAAAACGGACATTGCTGTAAATAAATGCAGGGCAAGAAAAACCTAAATTCATCTCTGCCCAGCCTTATGTTGCAAGGCAAAAATCTCACCCCATCCCGACTTCACCATTTCTATAAGGTGGTGTAGGTCCAACAAATAAAAGCAAAATTGTCATCCCTAAAATTTGACATGATTTTCTTTGGAACCAATAACCCACACACAAATCCATAGGTGACATCGTTTAAAACAAGATAATAAGAGTCTTCTTTCATTTGGAAGCCTTTTTAGGGATGAGCAGCCCCTGAATCTTAATGGCATCAAATAAGCATCAATTGTCCTTATAATTCCACTAAGCATGATTGAAGAAAAATTGTGTAATAATTCCACTAAGCATGATTGAAAAGCACAACCCACCAAACATGTATGGTCCTTATAATTCCACTAAGCATGATTAAAGGAAAATTATGTAGGGTCCTTATAATTCCACTAAGCATGATTGAAGAAAAATTGTGTAGGGACAACAAACAACTTGTTTGAAAATAAATGATCATGTAAGAACAAACAAAGGAGCAAGACAATCAAATGATGGGGGTCCTAGGGTTTCCTATACATAACACAACTTGTTTGAAAATAAAATATTTA
>JARYZH020000697.1:0-83563 GCA_030021035.2 Notholithocarpus densiflorus
TAACCCTTTAAAAAACTTTAAACAAAATAATTTTGTCTTTACCAACAAAAGACAAGCTCTATACACACATAAAATTAATAATAATAAAAGAAAACATTTGCCCGCTATGCAATAAAACTGAAGGCCAAAGCCACTGCATGCAGCTAAAAATAAAAGCACCATCTCTAACTCCAAATCCTGACTCAGTCTATACTCTAAAGTCAAGTTCCTAACTTCACCACTGATTACTTGGGCAAACCCCAAAGAAGATCCTGGAGAGCACATGGGGGAGAAAGTTGCCAAAGCAACGAGACCTTTGACCAGGACTTATTTTTCAGTCCAATCGTTTGGTTGAGAACTTTAACTTCTTTCGAGTTGGATTTTTATCAATAATATATATGATATGATTTAATTAGAAGATATTAAATCTGAAATGAAAAGAAATGTACCTGAACCCAGCAGGTTTGTTGGGTGAGTGAAATTCAGGATAGGTGATGCACTTGAGATAATCTCTCCATAAGTTTGCTTTATTTATTGATGGATTAAAGCCTGTACCACACCTGATTGGATCCATGACATGGTTTCCCTGAAACTCTTTCTTCTCCTCCTCCGGCAAGTCGAAAAATTCTTGAAATGACGCTATCATTGCCTTCCTCAGGCTCTCCGACATACCATGATTAATCACCTAAGATCCTCATCAAATCTTATTTACATGCAAAAACTATAAACGCGTAAAACAAATTTAATAGAAAGCTCAAGACAGATAAGATAAACTGTACCATGAAGCAGCCCCAGTCTTAGCAGGCTTTGTTGAGTTGATGGATGACTTGGGACTGTTCTTCAGGAGTACCAGAAACAGGAAGAGAGATGTCGATAATGGGGATTGAATCATCGGATATTGGTTCATCATGGAGATTATGAGTGAAGGTGTAAAACGAAGGGAGGGAGGAGAAGTCAGTTGATTCAACTAGTGCTTTCACACTTGTTACCTTAGGTGGATGAACAAGTGATGCCTTCAAGGTATCAAGTGGAATTGTTGAAGCCATGGATAATGAGAAACGAGGAGAACACGAGATAGAGAGAGCAGCTGAGTAGCCTTATGTTACTGATAAGCTATATATAACAAAAAAAATGTGTATAATATATTTTTGATAACATATTAAATATATATTTTAAAATATATTATTTGACAGGGTGTTCACATGAACATTTTTTTTGAACCCATGAGATTTTGCTCACCATTGGCATAGTTTATATATATATATATATATATATAAATATATATTTATATATATATTTATATATATATACACACATATAGCCGCCCCTGAATTCAGGGTGTTCATGTAAAAAAAAAAAAAAGGTGTTCACCATTGATTTTGCTTAAAAAATAAAAATCTTGCTTACCATTGATTTTGCTCACCATATATATACCCTAAAAAAATAAAAATAAAATTTAAAATTAATATGAGTTGTTCACCACCCTTAAAAAAAATCTTGAACACCCAAAAAAAAATTTGAACGCATGAGATTTTGCTCACCATTGACATAGTTTGTATTTGTGAGAGACTTTTAAAACAAATTCAAGAGTTGAAATTGTACAAAACCATGCACTACACTACTACCACTCTCTGCACACCGTATGAAGAAACTGATGTAGAAAGCCATTGCCATACGCTTTCATATTTCATTAGATGTTAATAGTGGCATCATGTTATGTGGGTTAATTTCTTTTATATATATATATAAATATATATTTATATATATATATAAATTGCCATTGTTAAAGAAAATTCGTTACTAAATAATATTTTTGTGTGTACACATTGTAGAGAGGGAAAATTCTCGACCTATCACAAGCTGACACATCATACTACCAAGTCCACAAAATACGGCCAATTACAAAGCGCCACGTACTAGAACTAGTTTCTACCATCACCATTCAGGAACCAACAGAAATTTGCCAAATGTCATGAAATAAAAACATTAAAAAAAAAAAAATTGCAAAATGCACGTGTAAGCAATGACACATGCCACACATCAGCACGTGTAAGCAATGACATCTGATGCGTGTAAGCGATGACATAAGTGATCCAATTAATTGCTGACATGTGTCACCTTGAAAATCAAGACATTTTGGCCAATCAAACAATGTCATGTGTCTTGGAGAAAGAGTCTTAAAGCTCCTCCAATCAAACTGTGACACATGTCACCAATCAAACTTTGACACGTGTCGCTCACCCACCTCCAAACTCCTATAAATAGAAGCCTTCTTAAGGCATTTATACACACACCAAGACATCTTGGGACACACCAAGCCATCCATGCCATAAGCAGCATCAAAGAAGATTCAGAAGTACAAAAGTTTTGCTAGAATCAAGCCCTAAAGCCTCCAGGAACTTCAAGAACTTCAACCTCAAATACGACGAACATTTAAAGCAAAATCGTCCAAACTACCTACTTGGATCTTAAAGTTTGGTGGAATTAAGCCCAAAAGCCTTCAGAAACTTGAAGAAACCAAAATCAGTGAAGCTCTACAAATTCAAGCCCTAAAAGATTCCAATCAACAAATCTTTCAAGGAAATCGAATCAGAGAATTACTCTTTTGTAATCACAGAGCATTGTACCACACATTCATCAATACAAATTTACATTTGTGAAACTATTTTACTTGTTTGACTTTATTTCAAACTCGAAATTTAGTCGTCCACACACGTATCTAAAAAGCATATATGACTACTATAGGGGTATGGGCCTAAAGGGATCTGGACGGCCTATCCGTGAGGGTTCAGACTCAAATGGCCCAGAATAGCTTGTATAATCGAGACCTAGGATCGTTAGGCTAAAACCGTCCCATTAAGATGTGCGCAAAGATCGGGCCACAATGATTGGTAGAGCCACATTAACTAGGGTCGTGTCTGGCCCAGCATAGGTACCGATCGGTGGGGCCCCTAAGAAAATAAGGGTGGTTCGATTTGGTGGCCGAATGTTAAATAATGCCTTTGGGGAATTCGTCATCGAGCACTAGATGGCGTCTGGAATAAGTTACGAAGGAATCCTCTAAAGTCGTAAGGATCCTTAGGGATTTACCTGGACGTGGGAGGACGTGTGTAGTAAGAAAATAATGATGACCCAACCCACTAACCCAATACTATAAAATAGGGAAGAGGCAGAGGGTTAAGGGGATTTTTGGCTGAAGGGTGAGAAGAAGGAACAAAGGGAGGGAGGGAGAGGGTGAGAAAAGCGAGAAGGAAACACTTGGGAACTGATGGAAGTCAGGGGGAGGGTCTTATATTAGGGCTAAGAGAGGACGAACTAGACTAAGCTGAGAGCCCCATTAGTAGGATCGAAATATAGCCCACGTACAAATTAATTGGGGGCCCAATTACTGTCTTACTGAGTGGTATTCGGTGCCCACAACTACAATAAATTTGTGTGTGTAAGAAAATGGATTATTAACATGTCTATTTTATTTTATTTAAAATATGCATTACAACTCATAATTGAGTATTTATTAATCTTTAGCATGTGCGCTTAAGGAACATCTTAACATGACTATCTTTTAAAAAATTAAGTCAAATTGTACGCATATCATATACTATATAATAAAAGTTAGGCTTAGAAATCGTGGTAGTACCAAGTGGCTTCACCAAATTGTAAATTTTTTTTTTTTTTAAGATTTAAAAAAAAATATATATTTAATTTTTCTTCTCCTATAATTTCTAAGTTTATAAAAATCTTACTTTGATTATAATCCAAATTCTTCATCTAATCCTTTTCTAATTATAATATTTAAGTTGAAAAAAAATATTTAATTAAAAAAAAAAAACAGCAACAAAAAAATCTTACACATTAATCTTACAAGTTTTAGATTTAGATTATTTAAAAAATAGTTATAATTGCAGAAATTTTATTAAATTTAGTAAAAATAGATATAATTTTTCTTTTCCTATAATTTCTAAGTTGATAAAAATCATAATTTGATTATAATCCAAATTCTTCATCTAATCATTTCCTTATTATAATATATAAATTGAAAAAAATCTTAATTAAAACAAAAAAACAGCAACAAAAATATCTTAAACCCTAATGTTTAATAACAAAAACCAAAGCACACATAAAAAGAGGAAGTAGTACACCTTTTTTTTTTTTAATTATAATAGAATGATAATTAATGATTAATGATAGGCCAAAAACGTATTGACCCATTGTGATAAATTAATCAATTGATTTAGCCAAGTTAATTAATTAATTCAATTAACATGCAATAAGCGTGGTAGCACAAACAAATCACCAATTAAACTAAATGCAGCGGAAAATAAATTTGACACAGGTGATTTGTTTATGAATGGGGAAAACCACCGAGGCAAAACCCCACCGGGTAAATTTAAGGTTACCACTCCTAAGAATCTACTATTATCAAAACAAGTGGTTACAAGTAAAGGAATCTCAATACCTTATACAAACCTACAGTTGAACCCTTACCCCAATACTCAATTGAACTTGTTCTGTAATGACAATCTCTCTTTTTCAATGCACGGCTCCCAGTACGTGACTAACCAATTACACGGATCCCAGTACGCGACTTGATCACCAACTTAAAAAGGATGTTGGCTGCAAAGTTCTTCAGTTCATCACACGATGAAGATCATGAAGTTGCTCGGTCACAAAACCCTATGGTGTACAAACACAGCAGCTTCTTCAAGAACTAGGGCAAACTAGGTTTCCGGTCACACTCTTCTTCACACTATGGAATTGTGCTCTTCTGCAACTTGTGTCACCTTTTACAGCCCTTAAAATAATCCTTATATATGTTTAGAGTTGGGAGAAAAGAAAGTCCAAACATACATTCACGGATTGGATGAAAATCTGAACTTCATAAATCTTGACAAATATACCCTATCTGTCGAGCAGCTGTCGAGCCTCGGGCTGAAACAGCTCTCTTTAAACCTCGATAGATGCTAGCTGTCAAGATAGCTGTCGAGCTTTAAAATCCTGCACTTCCTGACTTGATTTTTTGACAGACTTGCATGGCTTTAACACTTGAACTTGAAACCTTGTTTCTTGAAGCATTAAACACATCCTAGATCTACCCAATTACAAGTAAAGTGCGTTTTGTCAAATGATTAGCCAATTACATAAAATAGTGACATATTTTCCTATCATTGAATCACATATGTCCTAACAATCTCCCCCTTTGGCAATCTATGACAAAACCACAACAAACAAATGAACTTATGAGAGAAGTCATAAATCACTCAACTCATATTCACTTGTTAAATATAATAAAATCTATCTTAATACAAACTCTTGAAAAACTTTGCAAGAAGTGAGTTTATGGCAAGTAGACTTTGACAACTTGTATTTCTGAGACACTTTAAACAAAACTCATCAAAGCATCTTAGTGTGAAACAAAAATAATAGATTGCATACAAGAAGTAAGAAACATGTGTATAAAGATAAAAGAGAAACAACACATGGAGAGATAGGTGAAAGAACATACATCAATAATATATAAAGCAAATATAAGTATAATGTATGTCAAAACGGTCACAAGACCAGTATACAAGATGTAATGTATCTGAAATAGAGAGAAAAGAAAAAAATACATCAAATCCTCACTACATCCCTCAAAAAAATGAACACTCCCCCTAACAAAAATCTCCTATACTAACCCTCCCCCTACGAGTATAACTACTCTCATATCCAAATCTACTTCCCCTTTTTGTCACGAGTGACAAAGGGTAAGAGTATCAAGCAGACATCTCATTAGACTTGGAAGAGCTAGCATCTCCATCCTCATCATCATCATCGTTGTCAGAGTCATCATCGTCCTCGAATGCCTCGGGAGGAGGAGAGGGAGACTCCACAAAGCCACCAAGGCAAGCCTGCCGTTTAGCAATACGGCCGACATGGGTGTTCACCTGATACAACTCAGTAGTGAGTGTATCAAGGTGAGCATCCATGCGCTGAAGTTACGCCATGATCACATTAAGAGTCACACCACCTGCAGAAGAAGAGGGAGCGGAGGTGGATGGAGCAGAAGAAGTGGGAGGAGCTGTTGATCTGGATTGCCTCGAACGTAGCTGCACCTCGCTCCGTTTAACGGTAGCAGCGTCAATGGCACACATAACATGGAAGTGGTCGGAAACGGGAAAGGGAACAGAAAAATGGCGTAAAATCCTCGTGATAGAAAGGAAGATGAGCTTATCACAGGTCACCGTATCCCTATGTGCATCTATGATGGAAATAATGAAATGAGAGGGAAAATCTATAGTAAAATGCTCTAACAAAGAAAGCTATTAGGACATATGTGATTCACTTGTTAGGAACATATGTCACTATTTTATGTAATTGGTCAATCTTCTGACAAAACGCACTTTACTTGTATTTGGGTAAATCTATGATGTGTTTAATACTTCAAGAAACTTTATTTCAAGATCAAGTGTTAAAATCATGCAAGTCTGTCCAAGATTCAAGCTGAGAAAATGCCTGTCATTAAAGCTCAACAGCTAGCCATCTATAGAGCTTGAAGAGCTATTCCAGCCCCGTGGCTCAACAGCAACTTGACAGATAGGGTATCTATTGAGGTTTATGAAAAACAGAATTTCAGTTCTGTTTTGACTCTAATCCATGTTTATGTGTTTGAGCTTTCTTTTCTCACAACCCTATACATATAAAAGGATTATTTTAAGGGCCGTCAAAGGTGACACAAGTTGCACAAGTGTTGAGCAAAGTTTATTCAAGCAAATTGTGATCGGAGACAAAATTTGCCATAGTTCATCATTCTTGTGAAGAAGTTGCTGTGTATGTGCACCGTAGGGTTTTGTAACCAAGCATCTTCTTGATCTTCATTGTCTGGATGAACTGAAGAACTTTGTAGCCAACAACCTTCTCTAGTTGGTGATTGAAGTCGCGTACTGGGATCCGCACAATTGGTTAATTATGTACTGGGAGCTGTGCATTGAAAATGAGAGATTGTCACTACAAAACAAGTCCAATTGGGTATTATGATAAAAGTTCAACTGTAGGTTGGTATAAGGTATTGGGATTCTTTTACTTGTAACCACTTGTTATGATAATAGTGGATTCTCAGGAGTGGTGACCTTAAAATCACCTGGTGGGGTTTTTGCCGTGTAGGTTTTCCCCATTCGTAAACAAATCACCGTGTCAATTTAATTTCCGCTGCATACTTAGTTTAATTGGTGATTTGTTTGTACTACCACGCATCTTGCATGTTAATTTAATTAATTAATAAACTTGGCTAATTAATTCATCACAATGGGTCAATTCGTTTTTGGCCTATTAAGTGGTATTAGAGCAGGCACACTCTGATTAGGTTTTAATATTTGCTGTGTTGATCCATTAACCCTTATTTGTCATGGATAGAGGATAGTCTTTAATTATACCTCTTTTATTTAATGGCGCTAACTATGCATATTGGAAAGTACGCATAAGAGTTTTCTTGCAGTCTTTAGATGAGATAGTGTGGAAAGCTGTGGAGATAGGTTGGACCAAGCCTACAGAAGTGCCGGCCGATTGGGATAATGCCAAGATCAAGGAGGCAAACTTCAACAGCAGGGCATTGAATGCTTTGTTCAGTGCAATCACTAATGAGGAATTCAAGAAGATACCTTCCACTGAAACTGCAAAGGAAGCATGGACCATCCTCCAGACAACCTATGAAAGAACTAAGGCTGCCAAGGATTCGAAGCTTCAGAGGCTCACTACAAGCTTCGAAGAGATTAAGATGGAAGAGGATGAGTCGTTTGATGAGTTCTATGTCAAGCTCAAGGACATAGTGAACTCAGCTTTCAATCTTGGGGAAACCATTCTTGAACCCAAGATTGTGAGAAAAGTGCTCAGATCTCTACCCGAGAGATTCCATACCAAGATTACGGCGATCGAGGAATCAAAGGATATTGACAAGATCCCTTTGACAGAGCTGGTTGGTAATCTGCAGACCTACGAGCTAGGGTTAACGAGGATTGGTAAGTCGGGTAAGAGCAAGAGCATCCCATTGAAAGCCAAGAGTAGTGACACTGATGAGTCTTCAGACGATGAAGATTCTAAGATGAAGCCCTATATTACAAGGCAATTCAAGAAGTTTATGAAGAATGCCAATGGGAAGGGCTTCAACAAGGACCGTAGGCAATCCAGTTCTTCTTAGTTCAAGAGCCAAGACAAAGGGAAGAAGGATACTAGGGATGGCGATCAATACACTATTCCCGCAGGACCAAAGTGCTTTGGGTGTCAAGGTTTCGATCACATGAAACAAGAGTGCCCCACATATCTCAAGACCATTGGGAAAAGCAACGCACTTGCTGTAACGTTGAGTGATACTAAGCCTGAGGATGATTCTGATAATGAGGCCACTGTCAATCCTATTAAGGGGATTGTTGAAGATGTGGATGAAGAAGAGGAATTGGTGGAGTCTAAATTCGAGAAGATGGATGATCAAGATGATATCCATACAGCCTATGAGAAACTATACAAGCTTTCTGAGAAGCATGAGAAACTTTATAGGCTGGCCACCAAGAAGCTCAGTGATGTGGAACTTGATCGTGAAGATATTTCCACAAAGTTTGATGAAGCCAATCAGACTATTGGAGTACTAAGGTTTGAAAATAACTTCTTAGCTGAGAAGACCAAGAAGCTTGAAGCGGAGCTGTTTCAAGTTAGAGCCCAGTTGGAGAGGACTTCAAGTGCAAAGCTTGATGAGATGCTAAATCTTCAGAAATCTGCTTCCGATCGAACTGGTTTAGGGTATGGTCTCTCTTCTTCTAATATTGCTTCTACTAGTACTACTGTTTTTGTTCCTCCTAGTAATAATGTTGAAATTGAGAATAATGTTGTTAAAACTGAATCAGCTAGTGAGAACTTAGATAAGGGTAAATCTATCTTAGGAGCACCCCTAAGCTTGAGAAGAAAGAAACTAAAAACCTTAGGGCTAAGAAGGCTAACTCTCAAAAGCCTAAACAGAAGAAGCAGCATCTCTGTCATCACTGTGGAGTAGCCGGTCATACTCGACCTAATTGCTATAAGTGGTTAGCCACTCAACAGAGCAACGGCATGATAACATCTAGAAGCCAGAATCAGCTTCAATCCTCTCTTGCTCCTCTTGGAGATCTTCTCAAAGCCCTCATGTTCCTCTCGAACTTGAACGGTTCAATTCTTCCCCCTCACCGCCGGATCAAGGGTTTGCTAGATGGAAAGGTTCCTCCAAGGTGTGGAAGGAAAAGGACTCCAAGTGATTCTATCACTTTTTTTCTCTCTCTTCTTGTTTTTGTTTGCACTACTTGTGTATTTTGTTTTCTAGTTTTGGGTCAGTCTAGTTTTATGCTTTGCTGTGCTTAACATGTTTTTGTTTGTTGTTTTTAGTTTTATTTATTTTGTTTTTCATATAAAAATTAAAAAAAAATTTGAAAAATCAGATAAATACAAAAACAGTGTGTGTTTTGTGTACATTGGTACTTGTGTACCTTGGATGGTCATTGAAACAAAATTTTATAAACTTTGTATCTTTTGTAGCTTAGATGGGCATCTCTATGACAACTAAGCAAGTGAGCTTTGTAGCTCGTGTTTGTGATGAGTAAGATTAAGTAATCTCTTATACTTAACACTCGTATCACTCTTTTTGACGGGAAGGACTAGAAAATCCTAAGAGAAAAGCATAAATAACCGTCTCACCACTATTGCCCGCCAATCATGAAATGACATCTGTATGCTTCGACATAGCAAAAGTGCAATGTCAATGACATTTGTGTGTTTCGGCATAGCAAAATTAGAATGTCAAATGCTTAACATCATTGGGCATTTCTTTTCTTTCTATTATATGCCCATGCATGATTTTCTTAAAAGAAAAATATGCAAAGAAAATAAAAAGCAAAAAAATCAAAAATGCATTATATATGATTGCAAGCGTGTCTTCTAGGAGATGTGGGAGTTATAGGATATACCTCAAAGGTGATAGTCCCCATCAAACAGTTTTGATTGTGTGTAAGTTAAAGTGATTTTCTCATATCTCAAATTGTCATAACTAGTTGACACTTATGCAATCTTGCGATGTTTTTCACACACAACACGCAATATTCTTTGCTACTCTTGATACATGTGCAGGTACAATGTGATTTGGCCATCACAAGGTTTTACATGTGTTAATGTATACTCACTAGACTATCTTGACTTGTTTTTGAAATATAAAATTGGTTAAACTTGTTTATTGTGTGTGTGTGTGTGTGTGTGTGTGTGTGTTTTGAGATCACAATGCTTGACATTTTTCTTGTTAAAAGATTATTTTGAGAGTCTAAAATGTTGATTGGATCATTGGTTGAGTTGCATGCTTGATTGCAATCATATCTGTGTTTTTCCCTTCTTGAAAAACTGTTTTTAAACAATCTCGACAGCTTCTTGACACCTCCTCAACACCTGGCTATCTGTCGAGCTCTTAAGCTGTTTCTTATCGCAATCTTGACACCTCTCGACAACTAGGTGGATCGATCAAGAAAGTTCCTGACCTCTCGGTAGCTTCTCGATAGTTGGTGGATCGATCGAGCTTCTTTAATAGTGTCTGATGAATTGTTCCTCGACACCTTCTCGACAGCTGCATCTGTTGAAGTCTTTTTGCTCGACACCTTTCTCGACACCTGGCTCAACACCTCTCGACACCTCTATCTGTCGAGCTTTACTAACCTTCTATATAAAGGTTCAGCGCGATCCCTCATTCACTTTTCTCGATCTCTCTCTCGACAGATCAAACTTTTCACCTCCTAAGCCACTCTCACTCACTCCAAATCATTTCCTCAAGATTTCTACAAGCTTTTTCAAGTTTTTCAAGTTTTTCTTCACTCGGTAAGCTTCTCATCTTTCATTCTTTATGCATTTCATGTTTTGAAACCTAAGTTTTGGGATTTTTGAAAAATTTTGGGGTTTTTCAAAATTGATGAGTTTTTGTTGAAATTTTGGGAGGATTTTTTCTTAAATGAGTTTAAAATCTCATACATTGCATCACATAAGCATTATAACAATATTATCATGCATTTAGATGTGTGCAAATTGATTGTGTGCTGGTAGGATTAGATTGGGTTGAGCCCAAGATGCTATTTCTTTTGCATGTCACATGTTCATGCATTCCCATGCATACGTTCTTTCTTTTCAATATATCTTGATATATTTGAACTGCTTGGGACTTTTCTGATTGTCTCTCTTTCTCCTTCTCTCTTCTGTTTGTGTTAATTTGTGTCTATGGCACCTAAATGCAAGTCTACTCCGTCTTAGAACCCTCTTCGTTCTGGGGCAGCCATTTTGTCTGATCCTACTCCTTCATCTATTCGGTTCTGTGATGAGGATGCCCGAAAGGTTTTCTCGGATAACTTTTCTCGACGAGGCATTCATTCTGAACGCCAAGTCATCCTGGCGGACTTCGCCGACACTGACCTACCCGATGTCATTCACAGTCGAGGTTAGGAGTCACTGTGTGACGTTCCGGTCACATGTCCATTCGTGCTGATCCAAGAGTTTTACTCTAATATGCATGGATTTGATTATTTAGTACCTCATTTTATCACTTGCGTTCGAGGTACGCGCATTGCTGTCACACCGCAGATTGTTGCAGATGTGCTCCGTGTCCCTAGGGTAGAGTTTCCTAACTACCCTAGTATTGAGCATCTGAGGACTATGTCCAAAGATGAGCTCAAATATGCTTTCTGTGAGCGTCCTTCTGATTGGGGTGACCGTCAGTTCACTTACTATTCGGGCTTTGCAAAAGGTTCTCGATTTTTGAACATGGTAATGACATTTGTTCTTCACCCTCTATCTCACTATAACTCTATCACAGAGCCTCGTGCTCGATTTTTGTTATCCCTTCTTGAGCATCTTACTATAGACTTTCCTTCTCACTTTATTCTGTCTATCATAGATGTCCATAGGGATTCGGCGTCCCGTGATAAGCTCATCTCTTCTTCCGCTATCACGACGATCTTACACCACTTTTCTATTCCCTTTCCAGCTTCCGACCATTTTTCCTACATGTGTGCCATAGACACCGCTACCGTTAAACGGAGCAAGGCACAGTTTATGTTGAGGCAGTCTAGGTCAGTAGCTCCTCCCTCCTGTTCGGCTCCATCCCGATCTGCTCCATCCACATCCACTCCCTCCTTTTCTATGGGCGATGTGACTCTCGAAGACATCATGACGCAGCTTTAGCGCATGGATACTCGCCTTGATACACTCTCTACTGAGTTGTATCAGGTGAACATCTGTGTCGGCCGTATTGTACGATGGCAGGCGGTCATGGGTGGCTTTACTCCTAAGACTTCTCCTCCACCTCCTCCAGCAACTTCTGAGGATGATGATGATGATGATGCTGGTGCTTCAGCTTCCGAGGCTGATGATGATGGAAATGCTAGCTCTTCCAGTACAGATGAAATGTCTACTTGATACTTTTACTCTTTGTCACTCGTGACAAAAAAGGGGAGTTGTTTTGGATATGAAAGTAGTCATTCTTAGGGGGAGAGTTAGTATAGGACCATTTTGTTAGGGGGAGTGTTGATATCTGAGGGATGTAGTGAGGATTATTTGTATCTTTTTCTTTTCTCTACTTTAGATACATTTATTCTTGTACATGGATCTTGTGACCATTTTTGACATACATTGTACTTATCTTCTTTATATGTTAATGTATGTTTCTTTCACCTACCCTTACATGTGTTGTTTCTTTTCTCTCTTTATGCACATGCTTCTTATTAGTTGTATGCAATCTATTATTTTTGTTTCACACAAAGATGCCTTAATGAGTTTTGTTTAAAGTGTTTCAGAAATATAGGTTGTCAAAATCTACTTGCCATAAACTCTCTTCTTGCAAAGTTTTTCAAGAGTTTGTGTTAGGATAGATTTTATTGTATTCAACAAGTGAATATGAGTTGAGTGATTTATGACTTCTTCATATGTTCATTTGTTTGTTATGGTTTTGTCACGAATTGTCAAAGGGGGAGATTGTTAGGATATATGTGATTCACTTGTTAGGAACATATGTCACTATTTTATGTAATTGGCTAATCCTTTGACAAAATGCACTTTACTTGTATTTGGGTAGATCTAGGATGTGTTTAATACTTCAAGAAACTTTGTTTCAAGATCAAGTGTTAAAGCCATGCAAGTTTGTCTAAGATTCAAGCTGAGAAAGTGCCTGTCAATAAAGCTCGACAACTAGCCATCTATCGAGCTTGAAGAGCTGTTCTAGACCCGTGGCTTAACAGCAGCTCGACAAATAGGGTATCTGTCGAGGTTTATGAAAAACAGAATTTCAGTTCTGTTTTAACTCTAATCTGTGTTTATGTGTTTGGGCTTTCTTTTCTCACAACCCTAGAGATATAAAAGGATTATTTTAAGTGCCGACAAAGGTGACACAAGTTGCACAAGTGTTGAGCAAAGTTTGTTCAAGCAAATTGTGACCAAAGACAGAATTTGCCCTAGTTCATCATTCTTGTGAAGAAGTTGCTGTGTTTGTGCACCGTAGGGTTTTGTAACCAAGCATCTTCTTGATCTTTATCATCTGGATTAACTGAAGAACTTTGCAGCCAACAACCTTCTATAGTTGGTGATTGAAGTCGCGTACTGAGATCCGCGCAATTGGTTAGTCACGTACTGGGAGCCGTGCATTGAAAAGGAGAGATTGTCATTACAGAACAAGTCCAATTGGGTATTAGGGTAAAGGTTCAACTGTAGGTTGGTATAAGGTACTGGGATTCCTTTACTTGTAACCGCTTGTTGTGATAATAATGGATTCTCGGGAGTGGTGACCTTAAAATCACTCGGTGGGATTTTTGCCGTGTAGGTTTTCCCCATTCTTAAACAAATCATCGTGTCAATTTAATTTTCGCTGCATACTTAGTTTAATTGGTAATTTGTTCGTGCTACCACGCATCTTGCATGTTAATTTGATTAATTAATAAACTTGGCTAATTTATCAATTAACTCATCACAAGGGGTCAATTCGTTTTTGGCATATCAAAAGCAAAAATCAAGCACGGGACTCGGTAATAGAGTTATAGTGAGAAAGAGGATGCAAAACAAAAGTCATAATCATGTTCATGAACCTAGGACATTTAGCAAAGGCCGAACACGGAGTAAACTGACGATCACCCCAATCAGATGGACGCTCACAGAAAGCATATATAAGCTCGTCTTTAGACACGGTCTTAAGACGATCACAACCAGGGTAGTCAGGATGTGCTACCCTGGGGACATGGAGCACGTCGGATACAATATCTGGAGTGACCACGATGCGTGTACCTCGAACGCGAGTAACAAAGAGAGGTACTGAATAATCAAATCCATGCATGTTGGAGTAGAACTCCTAGATCAACATGGATGGACAAGTGACCGGGACGTCACACAGTGACTTCTAACCCCTACTGTGAATGACAGTGGGTAGGTCAATGTCGGAGAAGTCCGACAAAATGACTTGGCGTTTTGAATGAACTCCTCATCGAGAAAAGTTCTCCGAAAAGTCTTGTCAGGCATTATCATCACGGAGCTGGACATAAAAGGGAGTAGGGTCAGAAGAAGTGGATGCCCCAGAACGAAGAGGGTTTCGGGACGGAGTAGACTTACGTTTAGGTGCCTTAACGCAACTAACGTAAACTAAAGAGAGAGAGGGGGAAAGAGACAATCAGAAAAGTCCTAATACAGTTCAATATATAAGAATATAGAGAATGTAAAGTATGTATACATGAAAATGCATGAGCATGTGATATGCAATAGTAAAAACATTATGGGCTCAGCCCAATCCAATCCTACCAGCACACATGTTTGCAACAAAGTAAACACACGTCTAGAACGCATGAAACATTGTTATAATGCAAATGAGATGCAAAGCATGATGTTTTAAGATCAAAATACAAAACCCATCCCAAAAATTTCACAATAACTTCATCAATTTTGAAAAACCCCAAAATTTTCAAAAAGAAACCCAAAAAGTTAGGTCAAATGCATGAAATGCAAGAAAACAAAGGATTAGGACCCTTACCAAGTGAAGAAAAACTTGATCTAGGCCGAAAAATCCTTGAGGATGAAGTTTGGAGTGAGAGAGAGAGGTTTTGGAGGCGAAAAGACACGAAGCAGTTGAGAGAGATCGAGGAAAAATGAGATCTGAATCGCGCTGACGCTATATATAGAAGCTCAGTAATTCTCGACAGATCGAAAGGTGTCGAACTTTAAAGGGGTTGACAGATGCAGCTATCGAGCAGGTGTCCAGAGGTGTTCACAGCAAAAAGAAGCTCGATGGATTGAGGAGCTATCGCGCAGCTATCGAGGAGACAGAAACTTTCTCGATGGATCGATGTGCTATCGAGAAGCTGTCGAGATTGTGATTAAAAGAAGTTGAAGAGCTCGATAGATAAGCCAGGTGTCGAGAGGTGTCGAGGAGCTGTCGAGATTGCTTAAAAATAGTTTTTCAAAGAAGAGAAAAACACAGATATGAATGCAATCAAACATGCTACTCAACCAAAAATCCAAACAACATTTTAAGCTCTCAAAATCATCTCTCATCAATAAAATTGATAAGCATTTAGATCCCAAAACACACACACACACACTAAACAAGTCTAACCAATTTTATATTTCAAAAACAAGTTAAGACAGTTTAGTGAGCATACATTAACACATGTAAACTTTGTGATGACCAAATCACATTGTACCTACACATGTATCAAAAGTAGCAAAGAATATTGCATGTTGAGTGTGAAAAACATCACAAGATTGCATAAGTGTTTATATGTTATGACGATTTGAGATATGAGAAAAACACTTTAACTCACACACAATCATAACTGTTTGATGGGGACTATCACCTTCAAGGTACATCCTATAACTCCTACATCTCCTAGAATACACGCTTGTAATAATATATAAAGCATTTTGATCTTTTTGCTTTTATTTTTTTCTTTGTATATTTTTCTTTTAAGCAAACTATGCATGGGCATATAAGAGAAAGAAAAGAAATACCCAATTATGTTAAGCATTTAACATTCCACTTTTGCTATGCCGAAACATACAAATGTCATTTCATGATTGGCGGGCAACAGTGGTGAGATGGTTATTTATGCCTTTCTCTTAGGATTTTCTAGTCCTTCCCGTCAAAAAGAGTGAGACGAGTGTTAAGTCCAAGAGATCACTTAACCTTACTCATCACAAACACGAGCCACAAAGCTCACTTGCTTAGTTGTGCATAGAGATGCTCATCTAAGCTACAAGAGATACAAAATTTAGAAAACTTTGTTTCAATGGCTATCCAAGGTACACAAGTACCAATGTACACAAACACACACTGTTTTTGTATTTTTCAATTTTTCAAATTTTTTTTTATTTTTATATGAAAAACAAAATAAACAACACTGAAAACAAACGAACAAAAACATGTTAGACAAAACAATGCATAAAACTAGACTGACTCAAAACAGTAAAGCAAAACACACGAGTAATGCAAAACAAAAACAAGAAGGGGAGAGAGAGGATAAGTGAAAGAATCACTTGGAGCCCTTTTCTTTCCACACCTTGGAAGAACCTTTTCGTCTAGCAAACCCTTAATCCGGCGATGAGGGGGAAGAATTAAAACCGTTCAAGTTCGAAAGAAACATGAGGGTTTTGAGAAGATCTCCAAGAGTAGCAAAAGAGGATGGAAACTGATTATGATCTCCCGACGCGATCATGCTATTGCTCTTTTGAGTGGCTAACCACTTATAGCAATTAGGTCGAGTATGTCCAGCTGCGCCATAGTGGTGACAGAGATGCTGCTTCTTTTGCTTAGGCTTTTGAGTGTTTCCCTTCTTAGCCCTAGAGTTTTTAATCTCTTTCTTATCAAGCTTAGGGGGTGCTCCTAAGATAGATTTACCCTTGTCTACGTTCTCACTAGCTAATTCATTCTTAACATTATTGTTCTCAGTTTCAACATTATTAGCAAAAGGAACAAAAACAGTAGTACTAGTAGAAGCAATACTAGGAGAAGAGAAATCTTACCCTAAACCGGTTCAATCGGAAGTCGATTTCTGAAGATTGAGCATCTCATCGAGCTTAGCGCTTGAAGTCCTTTCCAGCTGAGCTCTGACTTGGAACAGTTCTACCTCAAGCTTCTTGGTCTTCTCAGCCAAGAAATTGTTTTCAAATCTCAGTGCTCCAATAGTCTGATTGGCTTCATCAAACTTTGTAGAGATTTCTTCTCGCTCAAGCTCCACATCACTAAGCTTCTTGGTGGCCAACTTATACAACTTCTCATGCTTCTCGGAGACCTTGTATAACTTTGCATAGGTTATACGGATGTCATCTTCTTCATCCATCTTTTCAAACTTAGGCTCCACCAATTCCTCTTCTTCATCCACATCTTCAACAATCCCCTCAGTAGGATTGACGGTGGTAGTGAAGGCATTTAGGATTCCATCATCCTCATTGTCGGAGTCATCCTCAAACTCGGTGTCGCTCAAAGTAGCAGCAAGTGCCTTGCTCTTCCCAATGGTCTTAAGATAAGTAGGACACTCTTGTTTCATATGACTGAAACCTTGACACCCAAAGCACTTTGGTCCTGAGGGAATAGTGTACGGACTGCCATCCCTAGCATCCTTCTTCCCTTTGTCTTGGCTCTTGAACTGTGAGGAACTGGATTGCCTACGGTCTTTATCGAAGCCCTTCCCATTGGCATTCTTCATGAACTTCTTGAATTGCTGTGTAATGTAGGACTTTATCTTAGAATCCTTATCGTCTGAAGACTCATCAGTATCACTGCTTTTGGCCTTCAATGCCATGTTCTTGCTCTTACTCGATTTCCTGATCATTGTCAAACCCAATTCATAGATTTGCAAATTTCCAACCAATTTTGTCAAAGGAATTTTGTCGATGTCCTTTGACTCCTTAATGGCGGTGATCTTGGCATGGAATCTCTCAGGTAGAGATCTGAGCACCTTTCTCATAATTTTGGGTTCAGGAATGGTTTCCCCAAGATTAAAGGTTGAGTTCACTATATCCTTGAGCTTGGCATAGAACTCATCGAACAACCCATTCTCCTCTATCTTAATCTCTTCAAAGCTTGTAGTAAGCCTCTGAATCTTTGAATCCTTGACAGCCTTGGTTCCCTCATAGGTTGTCTGGAGGATGGTCCATGCTTCCTTTGCAGTTTCAATGGAGGATATTTTCTTGAACTCCTCATTTGTGACTACATTGAACACAACGCATTCAATGCTCTACTGTTGAAGTTTGGTGCCTTGATCTTAGCAACATCCCAGTCGGCCAGCGCTTCCATAGGCTTAGTCCAGCATATCTCCAAAGCTTGCCACACTTTATCATCTAAAGACTGCAAGAAAGCTCTCATGCGTACTTTCCAGTATGCATAGTTAGTGTCATCAAATAAAGGAGGTATAATAAGAGACTGTCCTCTATCCATGACAAACATGGGTCAATGGATCATACAGCAAAGATTAACCCTAACCAGAGTGTGCCCGCTCTGATACCACTTGATAGGCCAAAAACGTATTGACCCCTTGTGATAAATTAATCAATTGATTTAACCAAGTTAATTAATTAATTCAATTAATATGCAATAAGCGTGGTAGCACAAACAAATCACCAATTAAACTAAATGCAGCGGAAAATAAATTTGACACAGGTGATTTGTTTACGAATGAGGAAAACCATCGAGACAAAACCTCATCGGGTGAATTTAAGGTCACCACTCCCGAGAATCCATTATTATCAAAACAAGCGGTTACAAGTAAAGGAATCCCAGTACCTTATACCAACCTACAGTTGAACCCTTACCCCAATACCCAATTGGACTTATTCTGTAGTGACAATCTCTCCTTTTCAATACATGGCTCCCAGTACGTGACTAACCAATTGCGCGGATCCCAGTACGCAACTTGATCACCAACTTGAGAAGGATGTTGGCTGCAAAATTCTTCAGTTTATCACACGATGAAGATCATGAAGTTGCTTGGTCACAAAACCCTATGGTGTACAAACACAGCAGCTTCTTCAAGAATTAGGGCAAACTAGGTTTCCGGTCACACTCTTCTTCATACTATGGAATTGTGCTCTTGTGCAACTTATGTCACCTTTTATGGCCCTTATAAAAATCCTATATATGTTTAGGGTTGTGAGAAAAGAAAGCCCAAACATACATTCACGGATTGGACGAAAATCAGAATTGAAAATCAGAACTTCATAAATCTCGACAGATACCCTATCTGTCGAGCAACTATCGAGCCTCAGGCTAAAACAGCTCTCTTTAAACCTCGATAGATGCTAGCTGTCGAGATAGCTGTCGAGCTTTAAAATCCTGCACTTCCTGACTTGATTTTTGACAGATTTGCATGGCCTTAACACTTGAACTTGAAACCTTGTTTATTGAAACATTAAACACATTCTAGATCTACTCAATTACAAGTAAAGTGTGTTTTGTCAAAAGATTAGCCAATTACATAAAAAAGTGACATATGTTCCTATCATTAAATCACATATGTCCTAACAATTAATATGTTAGTATATATATTCTTATATATGAAAAATCTAACAAATTTTTAATACTCGTTTTTTTTTTTTTTTTTTTTTTTTTTGAGAAGTAGTACACAATTACACGTTTTAGATTTTTTTTTTTTTTAAAACTAGGTATAATTTTTTTTTCTTATCTTCTTCTCCTATAAATATATTACTACAAGTAAAAAAGAAAATAGCAAATTTAAAAAAAAAAAAAAACATATAATATAAAAAGAAAACAACAACCTAACAGCAACGTAGTACACTTGAAAAAAATCTTTTATAAAATTTTATTCAACTAACAATAGACTAACATTAGACTTTTTGTTTATATCAACTTCTTCAATGTGAACTATAAATATATCTCAAATAATCCATAATGAATACCTACAATACAATTCTTTTTCTCTATTCTTATCCCTACAACCTCTATTCTTCTCTTCTTCTACCTACAACCTTGCAAGTAGGTATTTACATATTTATACTTTTACATTTACATTGCAATACAATATTTGAGTGTGGTACCCTAGAAGGTCTAGATACTAATGTAGTTCAATTATAACTTAAATTCTATTATTTTTTTTATAAAAAATTTTAGATAATGCAATTCATCTTTGATTTGGTGTTCTTAATTGATTATGCTAATTATTTCCTCACTTATGGCAACATTAAAATAACTTATAGGTAAACTTTTTTATTTACATTGCAGTTTAGAAACTCTAAATACTTATATATTTGTAATTTATGGAATTTGTTTTTGGTTATATATGCAAGAAATTTATATATGGTTAGCACTTCTACTACTCTACATGTTAGCAAGTATAATGGAAAGATTTTTAAGTGCCATATATAAAACTTGCCATGATATAAAACTTACAATTTTACTACTAAGAACTTTTAGAAATTTAAAACTTGCCATAATTTTTAAAATATTTTTACTATTTTATTTGTTATCAAATTTAATTATATTATCAAAAATTTTTTTTTTTAAAATTATATATAATTTTTTTTATTAAACCGTGTATCGCACAGATATAACCTTAGTATCCAAAAAAAGTACAGATTACTTTATGCATGTAAGGCAATATATCATTAACAAGTGTATATTTTTATTAAATAAATTATCTATTACACTCATAATAGCATTTTATTAATTTTTAGCGTGTGCCCTTCAGCCTTAAGATACTTGTTAATAATATCCTATCGTAAAATTTCATGTACGTGCTTTCAACTATAGTGCTTTCATGCTTGTTATCTTAGGTGGATGAATAGGTGATGCCTTCAAGGTTTTGGGGTGAAAATGGGCTTTTGCCCTTTTTTTAAAAAATATCCAGCAAAGTGCCCCATATCTGAAACTATTTAGGAAAATACTCCTGTTTTGAAACTCGATTTTCTAAAAATCAAGTTTCAATTTAAAACTCAATTTTTGGACAATTGAGTTATAGCGAACTGAAAAATAAAAAAATTTAAAAAAAAAATTCTGGAACTCGAGTTCCATTCAAGGAACTCAAGTTTCATGAACTCGAGTACTTTACATGGAACTCGAGTTCCCAAAAAATATATATATATATATATTTCTAAGTCCACGTTCGCTATAACTTGATGTTCTAAAAATCGAGTTATACATTTGAAATTCGATTTTTAGAAAATCGAGTTTCAAAATAAGGGCATTTCCCTAATTAGTTTCAAACATGGGGTATTTTGCCGGATATTTTAAAAAGAAAGGGCAAAAGTCCATTTTCTCCTTGGTGGCCAAAATAGGCATTTGCCCCCTTTGCCTAAAAGATGTAGCAAAATACCCATGTTCTGAAACTATCTAGCAAAATGCCCCTGTTTTGAAACTCGATTTTTAGAAAATCAAGTTTCAATGAAAAACTCGATTTGATGAAAATCGAGTAATGTGAGAAATTTTACATGGAACTTGAGTTCCATGTATTTTTATTTTTATTTTTTAAGTTTGATTTCACATAACTCGATTTTCTAAAAATCGAGTTTTTCATTGAAACTCGATTTTTAGAAAATCGAGTTTAAAACAGAGGCTTTTTACTAGATAGTTTCAGAATAAGGGCATTTTGCTTGAAAGTTTTGGTGAAAAGAGCTGACGAGTATCAAGATAAGATTGTCTAGATAAAAAACGATCTTAGCCACACTCAAGTCAAGGACGAGAGTAAATGTAAAATCCCACCATCATACGTCATCCTTTGAGGAGAGCCAGGCCAGCACTCATTGAAGGCGCAAACAAATGCAATTAGAACAGCTAATAAGCAATGACTGCGCCAGAATAGTTACAAGAGCAGTAATGGCTCAACGGTCATTCGTTACACCTTAAATGGAATCATCATTGTCAATTAATGCCGCGTTCCTCTCAGGAGAAAAACGCTCAGAACAGCATTAACAGACATAACTACACCGACCCAAAGCAAACTATAAAAAGGGAAATAGAACTCAGGTAAATGGGACAGGAAATATTAGAGAGAATTGTGAGAGACTTCTTTTGAGAACTGATAAGCTGACTTTAGCATTGAAGTATCCTCAGCTGGCATCACGCTAGTGAAAACCTCCCTTGCCTTTCTTTTCTTAACAGCAGGTACCGGAGATCGTCCATCAATACTGACGAGGAGCATACTGACGAGGTCAAGTTTTGGCTTCATCAGGAGCAAATGTCCATTTTGGAATTTGGTCTATCCATATTTATCCAACCAACAATGATCGGAAGAGATTTAGTTTAAGTATAAATCATCTATATTCAAACTTTATCCAATTAAGAAGTTACCTCCTTATCAAAAACAAAGATTTAAAAAAGAAAAGATTTAAAATCTTATCTCACTCAAAAATCTAGACCTTATTTAATTATTCTTTCACTTTGCTCTACATATATGGTTCACATGGCTTGCTCTATATATACGGTTCACGTAGCTTGCTCTCTCTAAGAAAATGGCTTCTAAAAATATGGTTGCTCTGTTGTTAACCGACTAATGCTTAATCATAGATCTAAATAGAATGAAGATTTTTTTTTTTAATATGCTCTTGGTTGGAATAAATGCAAAGCAAAAGTAGTGCACGTGTTAGAAGTTAGAACTGGATATGCTCTTGAAAAGAAGGTAAAGAGTTTGTATGAGAAAATTTTATCATTATTGACCTTGAAAAGTTCTTGTAGGTGCAAATAGTACTAGAAGATGATATAACAAAAATTCAGTAAGTACTAAACAACTGTGGTGGATTTGGTGGTGTGTTCGGTGCCTTACATATATATGTTGTGATAGTGATCTTTAAATATGAATTTATATAATTCCTTTAGAATGTATCTCATTATATATAATGATTTAATAATGTAAATAACTCTATTTATTTACTATTTCTCATGTTTAAATATTATTAAAAAAAATCTAATTGATTTAAGTGGAATAACAATGTTTCCGATACAAGCTTGAAATGCAAGTTAGTGAGACAAAAAAAATTGCAAATTGTACAGTGTTTGACCCAAAAACAAAAAAAAAAAAAACAAACAAACAAATGAGTTAAATCAAGATCAAGTACCCGCAACTCTCCAATATGGAAGAAGAGGTAAGAAGGGTAGAAACATTTTATTTGTCAAATTAAATGAAATTGATTATGTTAGATTGAAAATGGATGTTTTCTCTCTTTGAGACCATATTAAATATTTAAATGAAATAACCTTTTTTTCCATGTATAGATTATATATAAAAAAATTTATCTTAAAAAAATTCTTTTATAATAAATTTACATTCTCATAAAAATTTTACTATATATTTTTTCTATTTGCTCAAGAAGACCTATATCATTGTTGACATTGACACAGCTTACAAACAAACCTAAGAAGATGGGCTTAATTTACATTAGCAAAAAAAAAAAAAAAATGTGAGCCTTTTGCAAAAAAAGGGAAAATGTTGGGTTTAAGTGGCCGTAAAGATTTAAAATCTACTAAAAAAAAGTAATTTGCTAACTACTAATATAATTTCAAGATAATTAATAAAAAAATTTATTTATTCATATATGATTTAATAATTACTACTTCTAATGCATTCTTTCATTAATATTATTGTTAAAAAAACCATAATTCACTCCTACTACTAAGTAGTAATTATATTGCAAATCAATTAGATCTCATAATACAGACATTAGAAGAAAATTTGGAGATATATACATATATATATATATATATATATATAATAGAATAGTCCATAAGTTTTATTCTAAAACCATGCAACGCACGAGTCTAAAACTAGTTTTAAAATAAAAATCAAAATGAAGAGATGGGCACATCATATCAATAATAATAAAAATTACGTTGTTAGCTAAACTTTAATCTTTTGTATTTTTTTTTTTTTTTTTATAAAAAGATTTGAATCGTTTTATTTGATGATTGAGTAAAGAAATAAATATGGATTAGCACTTGCATTGACCAAAAATTAAAATAATAATAAAAATTAAAAAAGCGTCTAGTCCCAACATTTTTCTGTTCACATGTCAGTAATTTAGGGTGTATTTGGTAATTTTAAGGTTTAGGGTGTATTTTGGTAATTTTTACTAATGACTTGCTATATTGATAAAGGAGGACAAACTTCTAAGGCATTTGGTTCGCTGTGATTATAAAATATTTCATATTACCCTAATCTCATTATCTTATTAAATGAGGGTAATCTTACTTTACTTATTGGTGGGGGATATAATAATTTGTAGAAAGTGAAACTACTACTCAAATTCCACCCACTAAAAAAGGAAAACCCTGGTGCAGAATGATGCTAGTGTTAAGTTAAAGCCTACTAGGCAGATAATGATTCTTGAGCAGAAGTAAAACTGGGTGCAGAATTGCAGGATTTGTTGACAAAATTGCCTGAAAATATTGTTGATTTCTTAACACAACTTAGTGATGGGCAAATCAATGAGGATGAGATTGAAATCTCTATCGATGATCTCAGTGATGATATCTCGTTCACACTAAGGAAGCTTGTAAATAACTACATGTCGGAGAAGCAAAACAACCACAAGTCACAAGAACATTATTGGTAATAAGTCTACCATGCAAAAAGACACTCTAAGTATCACTAATAATAGATGGTAAAACCTTATATGAGAAGTTAAGGGCCCGTTTGGTAAGTTTGTTTTACTAACGTTGTTTGTATTTTTTGGAAATATGTGTGAGTGAAAAAGTGTGTGGAAATACATGTAATGTTGTTTAAATACTGAAAACTGTTACTCAAAATACCCTACCAAACGGGCCCTAAGTAGATAGGGTTTGTCTTGCGTTTAGTGCTCGAATGTACTAGCTAGATCTAATATGATATGGATACATGTTTAAAATTGACTGCATACATGTCTATATCGTATCTCATCAAATGGAGTGGAGCACTTGATGGACGCTTTGTCCAATTAAGTACACACACGGGATGAAGCCATTTATTGTGACCCCAAGACAAAACCTCTTACTTCACATAGTTTAGATGCGTAAGCGATCCAAGTTTCCTTTCCCATCAAGACTGTTACTTTGCTGACATTGCAAGTATTATTTATACGTTATCCCATAGTATGCAAGCTGATCGATTCCATTGTTTACTAACTCTGGTGCTGGATTGACAATCTTATCAAGTGATGGTCCATTTGTCATGACTAGTGATATCTGTACGGGGCTAGGTTCCAGGCCTTACAGGCCTCGGGCCCAAGCCCCACTGCATGTTATGTGACCTTGTCCCCATTCTTGGGCCTTTAGTCTCAACCCGGACACCTCAAGGCCCAATTTAAGCCCAAGAGCTGGAATGGGACCGTGCTAGCTTGAATACCTCAAACAAACCCCCCCATCACTTCTAACCTGGTCGAGAGCGTTATTGCTCGGGGACACCCTGCACTCGGCTGCTCGGTAGTGCCTTTGAGAACATCGCCGTCAAGCGGGCTATTGAAGGTGGGAATCAGTTCCAAAGCCACTTCCACATTTCCCGACGGAGCATCCACTTTGAGATGATGGAATTGAACCCCCAATCGCACTAGTGAGGGGAAATAATCATGACACCTCTACTTATCCTAACCTATAAATAAGGGAAGGGAATGAGGAATCAGGGGTTGGCAATTCTAGAGAGAACATTGAGAGAAAAGAGCAATCACTCGGAGGGAAAAAGGGAGCGACTCTGTGAGGTAAAGAGGAAGGTTTGAGGAAACATGAAAGTACTTGGGTTGCTGAGCATAGGACCACCCATAGTATGAAACCCAAAGCCCACAATACAAATAGATTGTGAGCCCAAGTAGAGGTTAAGTCCAACAACCATATTTTGGGTACGCACAATTGGCGCTGTCTGTGGGAATCTCCTACGAAACTGTGGTTTTGCCAGGACGCGCACGGGAAAATGTCTGGAGGACAATCTGGGAGCTATGCTGAAAGTGGCTCTAGGAGATCTTCTCGGGGATCCACTTGGCGGGAAAGAAGGCAGAAGGAACGTGAAGATAGGGAGTATGAGGAGGAAGGGCAGTCTAGCCCTGGAGAAGGGTCGTTTCAAACATACTGGACAATGTCCGATGCTTCGGGGCGTAATCGTTTTAACAAAAGGGATGAAGAGCTTGAGCAGAGGGATGAGGAACTTGAGCGTCTACGTTGGTTAGTGAGGGACTTGGAGTTAGAAGGAAGTAGTAGGCGTCGGAGAAGGGACCATGAGGAGAGAGGAGAAGGGTTGGCGAATGTGGGGGGTCACCATGGAGTAGGGTCCCATCAATCCGGTTCTCATCAGCATCGAGATCGCTCGCAGGAATATGCGGGCCAGGATTTGATTTCCCTAGAGGAATGACGACCCCGGAATGCTGTCATGAACGCTATTAGCCGCACATTGTGCCGAGCTGCCCGATCACTATTCTCAAAGGACATTGAACAGGCCCCTATGCCAAGCAAATTTACGTGGCCGCCATTCAATTCTTATGATGGGAAGACGGACCTGGTAGAACATGTAAGCCATTATATTCAAATGATGTCCTTACACACTCACAATGACGCACTAATGTGTAAAGTATTTCCCTCGAGCCTCGGTCCCACTGCTTTGAGATGGTTCAATGGGTTAATGAAAGGCTCGATTTATAGTTTTTCCTAGTTGATTCAAGAGTTTGGTGTTCAGTTCATGACCTGCAGCCGAGTTCCGCAGCCCGTGGATGCGTTACTATCAATGAAAATGAGGGCTGGGGAAACCCTCCGCAGCTACGCTAACCGGCACTAGGAGCTGTACAATGAGATTGGCGGAGGCAATGAAAAAATTGCGGTGAGTACTTTTCGGATGGGGTTGCCCTAGGATTCAGAATTGCAAGGTTCGTTAACAAGAAGGCCTCCCGAGAATATGAGGCAGCTGATGAGGCGTATTGAAGAATATAAACGGCTAGAGGATGATTGGTTACAGAGCAAAGGCAAGGCCCCGGTCATAAATCATCCTCGACAGAATGGTTTACAGTCCAGACCGCGAAAGGATTTGAGGATTCAAGAGCCGGGGCCACAAATAGGGGAAGTGAATGTAGCCTTTAAGGAGCCGGTGCACAAGATTATGGATCAAATCAAGAATGAGCCGTACTTCCGATGGCCAAACAAGATAGGGGGTGACCCTTCAAGAAGGAATCAGAATCTGTACTGTACTTATCATAGGGACAAGGGGCACACCACCGAACAGTGCAAAGTGTTAAAAGATCATCTGGAGCAGTTAGTGAAGGCAGGGTATTTAAAAGAGTTTGTGGTGGACCCCAGGAATCAGGAAGCCGGGCAGGGTGCTCAGCCTCGCGGGAATCCTTTCCCGACCCCTTTGGGAATAATAGAAGTCATCCACGCTGCTCCAAGAGGCTCTTAGGTGTCCAAGAGGAGGGGGGTGCTGGCTGTGGTATCGGTGGAAGGCAATATAAGTGAGCAGCCCTTCGAGAAGAAACTGTAAGTACACTCGGGAGCCCATTGCCTTCAATGATGATGATCTGGAGGGCACGATTCAACCGCATGATGATGCCTTGGTGGTTGCAATCCGAATTAATGGTTTTATAGTAAATAGAGTGTAAATAGATCAGGGGAGTGGTGCCGAGGTGATGTATCTTGACCTGTTCAAAGGGCTTGACCTGAAGAATGAAGATCTCTTCAGGTACAATACGCCTCTGATGGGGTTTGATAGTCGCATGGTGATTCTAGAAGAACGGATCTCGCTTCCTATGAATATGAAAGGTAAGGAGGTGATGGTAACGTTCATAGTGGTCGCTTCTTTCTCTTCGTACACTGCGATCCTTGGAAGGCCGTGGATTCATGCAATGGGGGTTATACCGTTCACTCTGCATGTAAAGGTCAAGTTCCGCACCGAGCAGGGAATTTCCGTAGTCAGGGGAATCAGCAAGTGGCCAGGTAGTGCTTGGTAGCCGCAGTTGACCGAGGAATCAAGCAAAAGAAGTCAACCGAGGAGACTCCCTTATAGCAATTACAGGGACCCTAAGAGGAAGCAGGGGCCAGCTGTGCCGAGGACTTGGTGAGAGTGAAGATATTGCCGGATGATGACAGGAGTTTTCTAATTGGAGTAAGTGTGAAGGATGAAGAGAAGGTAGAGATGTTGCTTTTTCTTGTGCAGAACGTAGACGTGTTCGCTTGGAGCCCGTATGAGGTGCCCAGGGTGGACCCCGAGTTCATATTTCACAAGGTCAACGTGAATCCCTTATACCCTCCCAAGAAGCAGAAGCCGAGGAGATCGGCTAAGGAGCACGTCGATGCTGTTAGGCAGGAGCTCAAGAGATTGAAGGAAGCCGGGGCTATAAAGGAGATTTTCTTCTCGGAGTGGCTCGCGAATACCGTGGTGGTAAAAAAGAAGAATGACAAATGGAGGGTTTGTGTTGACTTCACTGACCTAAACCGAGCATGTCTGAAGGATCCGTTTCCTATGCCAAAGATTGATTAGCTGGTAAACGCCACCTATGGACACCCGAGGATGAGCTTTCTGGATGCTTTTCAAGGTTATCACCAAATTGCTTTGGCTACCGAGGATCAGGAGAAGACAGCGTTTATTTCACCTGACGCTAACTATCATTATACCATGATGCCATTTAGGTTGAAGAATGCTGGGGCCACGTGTCAACGGATGATGACGAGAATGTTTAGGGATAAAATCGGGCTCACAATCGAGGTTTACATTGATGATATGATGGTAAAAAGCAAACGGGAGATATAGCATATTGACGATCTTAAGGAGGTGTTCAAAGTACTTCGACGTCACAAGCTGCGCCTCAATGCCGATAAATGTGCTTTCGGAGTGAGCGCTGGCAAGTTCCTAGGGTATTTGATCACTAACCGAGGAATTGAAGTCAACCCTGATCAGATTGAAGTAATGAAATGCCTCAAACCATTAAGCAATCCAAAGGAAGTCCAAGTACTGACCGGCATGTTAGCTGCCCTTAATCAATTTATTTCCAAGTTCGCCGACCGTTGCCATCCATTCTACCAGCTTTTGAAGAAGTGGAAGGGATTCCAGTGGAGTGAGGAGTGTGAAAGGGCTTTCCAGGAGTTGAAAGAATATTTGGTGCGAACGCCTATGCTAACAGCTCCAGAACCCAGGGAAGATTTATTCATGTATCTTTCGGTGTCAGAACATGCCGTGAATGCCGTGCTTCTGAGAGACCAGGGAGTGCAACAGCCAATATACTACATCAGTAAGACCCTAGTTGATGTCGAGACAAGGTATTTGCTCTTAGAGAAGTTAGTGTTAGCGCTAGTGCATGCCATACGAAAGTTACCCCACTACTCTCAAGCTCACACCGTTTACGTGTTAACCGAGTATCCCCTACAATTGTTATTGAAGAGATCTGACTTCACGGGAAGAATAGCTAAGTAGGGAACTCGGCTGGGCTCTTTTGATATTAGGTACAGGCCAAAAAGCTCAGTGAAGGGTCAGGTCCTCCTTGCTAATTTTGTTGCAAAGTTTTTTCCGAGAGGGGGGAATGAGATGGTTTGCTCTATAGAGGTAATCCCGTGGAAGGTATTCATGGACGGTGCATCCAGTGCATTAGGAGCCGGGGCTGGGATCGTAGTCATCACCCCAGAAGGAATAAAATCGGAACATTCCTTTAGGTTAGGCTTTAAGGCCTTCAACAACGAAGCCGAGTATGAGGCCTTGCTGGCCGGGTTAAAAGTTGTATCAGATCTGGGTGCTAAAGAGGTAGAGGTCTATTCAGATTCTCGGTTGGTGGTCAATCAGGTACAGGGAAGCTTTGAGGCCAAGGATCCCCGGGTGATGAAGTACTTACGGTTGGTAAAGCAAACCATGGACCGCTTTCTGAACGTCAAAGTGGTTCAGGTGGTAAGGGGGCAGAACCGGCACACTGACTTTTTGGCCACATTGGCGTCATCATCAACCGAGGGGATTCCTCGATTAATAAAAGTGGAGCTGGTAGCAGAACCGAGTATCAATGCAGGAGTAGGTGTCTCACTGGTGGCAACGGTTGAGCCATGTTGGATGGATCCGATTATCAACTTCTTAGCCAAGGATCAAATGCCGGCTGATGAGAAGAAGGCAGAAAAAGTTCGCCGAACAATTGCCCGGTACTGGTTATCAGCTGATCGTAAGCTATATCGAAGATCTTTTGACGGGCCCTACCTATAGTGTTTGCACCCCAGCAAGATTGAAGAACTCCTCGCCGAGCTACATGAAGGGGTGTACGGCACTCACGTAAGGGGTCGTTCATTAGCTCATCGGGCAATGACTCAGGGATTTTGGTGGCCGAGAATGCAAAAGGATGCTAATGAATATGCACGAAAATGTGAGCAATATCAGAGGCACGCCCTTGTGATCCACCAACCGGTAGGGAACTTGAATCCTATTACTAGCCCCTGGCCCTTCACCAAATGGGCAGAGGCAGAGGCGTTGGCGAATATTAGGGATGTGGATGTTAAGAAGTTCGTATGGAGGAATATAGTGATGAGATTCGGGGTACTAGAGTCCTTGGTATCAAACAACAGGTTGCAGTTTGACAGCAAAGCTTTTCGCGAGTTTTGTGGCAATCTTGGCATCATAAACCGGTATTCTACCCTGGCATATCCACATAGCAACGGTCAAGCAGAGGCCACCAATAAGGCCATTATGAACGAGTTGAAGAAGAGATTAGAAGGTGCTAAGGGCAGGTGGGCAGAGGAGTTGCCTAGTGTTCTATGGGCATACCAAACAACCCCGAGAAGGTCCACAAGAGAAACCCCATTCTCTCTAACCTATGGAGCAGAAGCAGTCATACCAACAAAAGTGAACTTGTGCAGTGCCCAGGTTTCAGAATTCAGCCCCGCCGAGAATTCAGAGTTGATGCTGAAATAGTTGAACTTGTTGGAAGAACACCGAGAATCTGCGACTATACGGCTGGCAGAATATCAGCAAAAACTCGCCCGGAGATACAACAGGGACGTGAGGAAAAGGGAGTTTGGAGCGGGAGATCTGGTAGTTCGGAAGGTAGTGGGGAATACACGAGATGTCAACACAGGGAAGTTAGCACCAACTTGGGAGGGACCATATAGAATCACCGTCATTGCAAGCGCGGGAGCATATTATTTGGAGGATTTAGGCGAAAGACCTCTTCCCCTGCCATGGAATGCCCACAATTTGAAGAAATTCTACCACTAATTATCAGTACGCGGGGTACAGATTGAGTGTAATGTTATATATGCATATTGTTAATTAATACGAAAGTGATGTTTATCCATACAGGTGTATTTGTATTTATAATTCCATCATTGTTTACTCATTATCCCTGGTCAACGTACACGAAGAGTACCAAGGCAAATTACTCTAAGGACAGAAACCTGCTCTCGGGTCGATCTTCATCACCGGACAGGTGGAAACTTAATTCTAAAATTTTATTTAAAAACAGAAACCTGCTTCTCGGTTCGATCTTAATCACCGGGCAAGTGAGAATTTAATTTCAAAATTTTATCTAAGGACAGAAACCTGCTTCTCGGTTCGATCTCAATTACCGGGCAGGTGGAAACTTAATTTCAAATTTTATCTAAGGACAAAAACCTGCTTCTCGGTTCAATCTCACTCACCGAGCAGGTGGAAACCTAATTTCAAAATTTTATCTAAGGACAGAAATCTGCTTCTCAGTTCGATCTCAATCACCGGGCAAGTGAAAACCTAATTTCAAATTTTATCTAAGGATAGAAACCTGCTTCTCGATTCGATCTCAATCACCGGGCAGGTGAAAACCTAATTTCAAAATTTTATCTAAGGATAAAAGCCTGCTTCTCGGTTCGATCTTGATCACCGGGCAGGTGGAAACATAATCTCAAATTTTATCTAAGGACAAAAACCGGTCCCCGGTTAGATCTTCATCACCGGACAGACGAGAACCCTATATTAAGCTATGCCAAGAATAGAAACAAGCTTCCCGGCTCTATTCTAGTCACCGGGCACACGAAGAATACGTCAAATTATTTAGGGGGTTGAAACCAATATCTCGGATTCAATCCAAACAACGGGAAAAGTGATTACCCTACATTTTCCTAGAAGAGTCAACGTATGTCAAATTTATTTCTTATCGCCGAGGAGCCAATTCTTTCTAGATGTAGGTGACCTCCTCTAGATCGGTCTCGGTCACCATACGTGCATGGATATGACTTATCCTTTTGAAGATAAATGAGAAAGCAGTTTCAATCACCGTTCAGAGGCAAGCTGAGATTAAATTACCCAGTCATTTGGAATATATAAATACAAAAGACAAAGAAAATGAAGGAACTTGATAGAAAGAATAACTTAGTAGCAAACATTCGTAAACATGATCAAAGCAAGCGAATAAAGATTAAACCAATGTTTTGTCACCACAACCCGGTGACTATAGGAAGATAAGACTTAGGGAAATAAGAGTTAAATCATTGTTCCGTCACCACAACCCGGTGACTTTAGGCAAGCCAAACAAACAAAAGAGAGAAGTAAACACGGATAAAAAAATAAAGGCTAGTTAAAAACATAAGTATCAAACAGAAGGACCAGTAGGGCGGGAGATGGGTTGCTTCATCGGCTTGCTGGTCGGGGACGTTCTCGGTTGGTGGTTGCTAGACTTGTGCATCGTCGGCAACGTTGAGGTTGCTGGTAAACTTGAGATCGACAGCCTCCACATGGGCGTTAATCACTTGCACCAGCTCCCTAATGCTAGGGGTATCTTCTTCATCAGTAGCACTAGCTTGACTTTGGACAAGGGGAGGAGGAGCCGGGTATGGGATCTGCTCTAGATTCCTCAATAGGGAATCCTCGGGCACTCCCATAGCTTGGAGGGCTGCCAACCACCCCTCCCCAAACCTATGAAACTAGGCTTGGTGGATGATAGGCTCCACGGAGTTCTCAACATCCGCGAAGCCCTCGTTGTACCACTTAGTCTCACAAGCTACAAGAGCCGCCTTCAAGTCAGCTATTTCGTCAGCTTGGGCAAAATTTAGGCTGGCTGCCTCCGCCAGTTTAAGCTCTACGCCCCCCTAGCTTGTCCTCCACCTTGACCAATTTCTTCTCCGCCACAAACTAGGTTTTCTCCGAAGACTAGGCCTTCTTCTCGACAGCTTTGCCCTTCTCCCTTATTGTGGCAGCAGCAACGTCCTTCAAGGCCTTCTCCCATTCAGCATCCTCGGCAAGCTCCTTCAGCCTCCCATCAAGGATATGGGTTAGTTGCGCAACTTGATATTGCAGTAGTGGTCAGTATAAAGGAAAAAGGAATACGCACACATTAAAATAAATGCGAAAGTAAGATAGAAAACTTACCGCTATGGTATGCCATTGCAACTGCCTTGCCAACAATTCCTCGATCTCGTCTAAGAAAAACTGAACATCCTCCGGCAATAGGACGTCGTGCACCAAGCTTTGGGCCACCTTCCCCCCTTGGCCCTGAGCCCAAGTCCTTAGGGGATCACTCACCGGTTCCAAGATCAGTATCCCGCCCTAGGGAGGAGTCTTTGTAGGAGCATCACTAAGGACCTTGGGGGGTTGGTCGCCAACGCACTGCTTCTTTTTAGGACGGCTGGCGCCCGGGGGAGGAGGAGGGGTCCGATCAACAGTCATCTTCCGCCAGGTCACCATCTCCGCGTCTTGGTCGACCTCGGTTGTTTCTGGCTTGGTTGTTCGGGCTTGAGCTTCGTCTTCTTCAACAAGGACGTGGACCCTACAGTTTGAGATACGCATTCAACTGATTCGTCTCTCACTGACGCACAGTCCTCTGCGGTGGTATATCTGGGGCCAAGGTCCCGAGCTTCGCCGACAGTCAAGGAGGGCAGAAGGAAGTTGGCATGCCGGACGTCAATATAGGAGAGGAGGAGGCTGTCTACCAATGAAGCCTGGCTGAACGACTGCCAAGTGGAGTACACAGGATCAACGCCGAGTATCAGGTGGGATGCTCGAAGCTGTCCGTCTGAGTGCATGAAGATCTCTGACCTAAGGACAAAATTGAGATCCTTCACGTGCGCAACTCTCAGGTCCGGTTTAAATCTTTTTCCTTCTGCAGTAAATCAATAAAAGAATTAGTTAGTTCATGCGTGAGTAAAATGGACAAAAGTGTCAAACATAAAACAAGCAAAAGCGCTCGGTACCGACCAACATCATGAGGTGAAAGAGGGCAGGGGAGTTCATCGGCAGACCAATTGCCACTCACCTGGACAAATTCTCCCGCCAAGTTCCTGTTAGAATCGAGAAGGCATGATATAAGCCGTACCCACATATCCCTAGTTTTCAAATAGTAATCGAACTCGATGTTGCCGCACAAACTATACATGAAGTTGATGCCATGGTGGTTTAGCTCTAACTCAAATATTTGGTTTAACCTACTGACACAACTCACCACTCGGTAAAATTTAGGGGGGAGTTAGTCGGGACACAAGCCACAGAATTTAAGGGTACCTATGATGAGGGGATCTATGGAAAACCTAACCCCACCCTCAAGGATGGCCATCAAAGGGAAAAAAGCTACGTTTGGACCGGTGCGCCTCTAGAGGGTGATATCACCTTCATGACAATAGGCGATATCAACATCCTTAGGAATGCCATAGGCTGCTCTAAAAGCAACCAAAAGCGCACCAGGAGCAAGAAGGTAAGAGTAACCCATTCTTAAACTACAAGAGTAAAGGAAAATTGAAAGGAAAGGGAAGAGTAAAGAGGACTTACTGTAGGCTCTAAGGAATGATGATCTGGGATGGAGAGTGTACGCGCAAGAAAACTACGCTTAAGGAATGTGCTCGGCAGAGAGAAAACTAGAGAGGAGAGAATGTAAAAAGTGGTGTGGGAAGTCAGGAGGAGGTATTTATAGGAATAGAAGCATTTAATGAGAAAAAGGCGGGAAAAACTTTCCAATCCCCCCAGGTAACTCCCATACGCGTGGGCTCAGTTCACGAACCGTCAAACGGTTCACAAATCGGCAGGTCATAATTACTGCTGAACGTGACAGCCTGGCGCAGCGCTCCTTTTAACATGGCATTAATGGGCATCCGGTTCATTGGACAACCAACGATTTGGATTCTCGGGGGATCACTACCACCGCTTGATTATCCTTGATCCGTCCTTCGTTGCCGGGCACGAATCAAGGGGGGGCTATTGTACGGGGCTGGGCCCCAGGACTCATAGGCCTTGGGCCCAAGCCCCACTACATGTTATGTGACCTTGTCCCCATTCTTGGGCCTTTAGTCTCGACCCGGACACCTCAGGGCCCAATTTGAGCCCAAGAGCTGGAATGGGACCGCGCTAGCTTGAATACCTCAAGCAAACCCCTCCGATCACTTCTAACCTAGTCGGGAGCGTTATTGCTCGGGGACACCCTACACTCGGCTGCCCGGTAGTGCCTTTGAGAACATTGCCGTCGAGCGGGCTCTTGAAGGTGGGAATCAGTTCCAAAGCCACTTCCACCTTTCCCGATGGAGCATCCATTTTGAGATGATGGAATTGGACCCCCAATCGCACTAGTAAGGGGAAATAATCATGACACCTTCACTTATCCTAGCCTATAAATAGGGGAAGGAAATGAGGAATCAGGGGTTGGCAATTCTAAAGAGAACATTGAGAGAAAAGAGCAATCACTCTGAGGGAAAAAGGGAGCGACTTTGTGAGGTAAAGAGGAGGGTTTGAGGAAATAGGAGCATACTTAGGTTGCCGAGCATAGAACCACCCATAGTAGGAAACCAAAGCCCACAATACAAATAGATTGTGAGCCCAAGTAGAGGTTAAGCCCAACTACCATATTTTGGGTATGCACAAGGAGGGTTTGAGGAAACAGGAGCGTACTTGGGTTGCCGAGTATAGGACCACCCATAGTAGGAAACCCAAAGCCCACAATATAAATAGATTGTGAGCTCAAGTAGAGGTTAAACCCAACTACCATGAAACACAGTCATGGATGGCCATTGAGTCCCATCAAGATAACCACCTCTTATGTCATTCACATCATTCAAACCCGTACGCGATCCAAGTTACCTTTTCCATCAAGGATGTTGCCTCATCGACATTTCAAGTATTCTTTATATTTTATCCCAATGTATGCAGGTTGATCATTTCCATTATTTACTAACTCTGGTGCTGGGTTTACAATTGTATAAAGTGATGGTCCATTTGTGATGACTAGAGATATCCTTGTGGCTTTTTTGTTTACCACTGCTGAATACTCTTGTATTTCCCATTACTCAGAATCTGACACAGACCAATTGATGTTAAGATATTTATTTTTTTTACTAAAAAAAATTGTTAAAGATACTGCAAGTTTTACTACAAAAAAAAAAAAGAATGTGATTGATGCTACTTCGATAAGATAATAAATAATTGTTTAAATTACATTTTATAATTGGTAACACATTAGTTTGTTAAACATATATGGTAAAATTTGTAATACTACTAACTTTATAGAAAAAAATAAAAAGTATTGAGAATTTTAGCTAGATAAGAAGATATTAAAATAAGTGACACAAGGGATAATATAAATTATACTATTATTTAATTAATGTTGTTGTAAATTATATTGTAAAAGATACAAATTTTATGTCCCACTAGTCTGATACGTAACGTAAATCCAGAGGTACTTGGTTAAATTAGTTGTTTCTTGGATTTGTTGATTGTTAATTGGTGGCAGGTAGTGTGCAATTGATGCAATATTCACTATAAATTTTGATGGTTACGGTGGGTGGCTGGGTGGTTAGGACGGTGGTGGTGGGCTTGGCCAGTTGTGGATCGTGATAGTGCAGGTAGAAAGAAAAAGAAAAATATAACCATAGGAATAGAAAAACGTATCCAAACATATTCTTTTTTTTTTTCTTTTTTTTTTGAAGAATGGAAAATATTTTAAAATTCAAACTAAATTATTACAAACCAAATAAAAATATAAACAAAATAACTATTACTTTTTTCGTTTTTCAAATTAATAACTTATCAAAATGAAATTCAGCGTTCATTTAAATTCTAAAATAATCTTTTCTTTTCTTTTTTTGAGAAAATAAAATAATCTATTATTGATTATGTATGTAATACACTAATATGCCAATATACAAACTTAAGATTCGTATTTTGAAAAAAAAAAAAAAAAGATTTCCTTTTTGAAGCCTAGTTTTTATTGCTATATACGTACGATTTTGGTTTCACAGGCATTCAGGCTCACTTTCAAAATTTACATTAAGCTTAGCTGATACAAACTTAAATTGGCCTCTTAGTTTTAGTGTTATTTAATGATTATTATTATAAGGGGCAGCGCTAAAGCATATTCAGGGGTTCAAATGAACCCCCTAACTTCAAAAGAAAAAACTATATATATAAAATATATATATTTTTTGTTAGCTTAATACTTTAATTTATTTTTAAAAATATTTTTTTGTACACCCTGACTTAAATTTTGCACATCTTTATTACAAGTATTTTCTACTTTAAGAATAAAGAGTAAATGTTTGTGAATTGTAAGTGTAATTCTTTTTTATAAATTTATATTATATGTGTGTGAGTGTGTTTAATATTGATTATGTACATTACTTTTGTTATAATGTTACATATTTGTGTAAATTATGATGTGTATGGATGTTTGTATGTACAATATAAATATAATATAACTTTATATAATTTAATAATTAAGAAATAGAGAGTTTTTTTTTTTTTTTTACATGTTTGTGTATTGTTATCATATTATAATAACTTTTTGTAATAAAGTTAGTAAAATTCAAGAAAAAAATCGTAAAATTAGTAATCGTTCAAGCATTTAATTGTTTAAGTAGACACGTAGTGCATAATTTATGTATGAATAAGTGTGATTGTGTGCGTCAATAATTAATATAGAGCCAATGAGTTGAGATTAGTCATTTAGTTTAAAATATTTTTATAAAAACAAAGTCAAATAGATAATAACAACCGTATAAAGATAAAAATGTTAGACAGACTTAACAAAATAAAATGATCATAGACTCATAGCTACCCACATTTGCAATAGATATATTCATAATGAACTATTATGTAACATTCAAAATTTGAAAACTTCATATAATAAAATTGTAAAACTTTACGCGTTTTTTTTTTTTTTTTTTCATTTAAGTTCTCTTTTTATTAAAATTTTGTAGTGACCCCCCTAAACAAAATTCCTAGAGCCACCATTGTTATTATTATTTATTTTATTTTTTGGATTTTGCTTTTTGGCACTGTTTTGAGATTGCATATTGTTGGAATTAAGCATCCTTTCACTAAAAAGAAGATTTAGCAATAGAACATTAAAATGAAGGTAGTGATAATCATAGAATGGGAAAAAAAATTGCATAATAAAAGAGTGAGAAGGGAATTCAGAAGGCTAACACCTTAAGTTGATCGGCAATGTTGACTAGAAAGGAGTTAGGCATGGCATTGACATTGACCCACATCCCATTTTGTTGTAGTTGGAAGCCGCCAATTCCATTATGTGTGAGGAGAGTCAAGAGGCCATGATCTGAATGAGGTGGCATACCCATTGCAACCTCTGGTTGTGGACAGGTTGGGTATAAGTTTCCAACGAACACTTGTAAACCATTTTCTAAATCCATGGCCTTCTCAATGTAGCAAGGTTCCAACCCTAAGCTCTCCGATATTGCTTTAAGTAATTCCCTTGCTACTCCTTGGGTTCTTTTGCAGTACTCCATTGAAAACTCACTGCAACAATTACAACCAAACCAGTCAAATAGACCTATTAGCCATTTTGTTAACTGGATATGAAAAATGCAATTTATGCTTGTTTTGAAAAACACCGGTTTAGACCCTAATTATGGCAAATTAATTTTTAATTTAAGAAAAATTAATCAATTAAGCTCTGGTAATAAATTAGCCAATTATATAATTGCATGAATAAACATGCAATCTCAACAAATCGCCAAACACACATCCAAACATATGATGTGTTTACAAGAAGAAAACCCAACAAAATAGAACTCACTGGGCCTAGCCTAGTAAATGAATCAACTAGTAAAAGATAGTTGTGATACAATATACTTACAAACCTTCCAAGATCTAAGTAGGTGTAAGTGTATCCAAGTTCTAGCTCCTACTAGCAACTAGATGCACCAACCCATTCTCTTCACTAGCTTCCGATTCCTCAAGTTAAGATGCCAACCAAAAATCCAAATTCTTGAATGCTTCAAGGCCTCTTGAAGATTTCTTTGGATTGCTCTTGCCTCGTCTGTTTTCTAGCACCAAGCTTCAATTCATGATGACTTCAGGGTATCAAGGTGTTTGGCTTGAATCTCCTCTCAATAGATAAGGCAATTTGGAGAGAGTGAAGGTATGGAGGCCTCAATGGGTTTCACTCTAATGAAATAGGTGAAAGTTCAATATGTGTATAAAACACTCTTGAACGTTTAGACCCCCAAATTACAAGTTATCAATTCAAGCTTATTATCAAACAATATATGTGCAGAACATGAACATAAGCTTATAACAGAAACGATAAACAATCTTAACCAATTAAAATCACATCCACAGCAGAAATTAAATGGCAAAGATTAAGGGAAGAGAGATGCAAACACAAGGACAACACAACGATGTGTTATCGAAGAGGAAACCAAAGCCCTCGGCGTAAAACCTCTCCGCCGCCCTCCAAGCGGTCAATAATCCACTAGAAAATGTAGTTGGGATACATAAACAGCAATAGACCCTTCAAGCCTAATCTACCCAGTGTACCTAAGCCCTCCAAGCTTCTTGTTCCAACGAGGTTGCGCCGAACCTTTATCTTTTCTAGCTTACCGGATTCCGCTACTTGACCATAGCATTAACCAATATGAAATTGGTCCTTTCTTAACTGCTCCCAAAGCACCAAATGACCTTCTCACAGATATGGGTATGGTGAGAAAAGGTTTTGATCAAGAACCTCTCAAGGATGTAACAATGGAAAGGAAGAGAGTAGAGGAATTTGAAGAGTCTCTATGTGAAGATTGTGAATAAGTTAATCTTATTTTTCTCTAGGGTTTCTCTCTCAAAATTCTCTCTGGAAGCTCTCTACATTTCGTGAGTATAAGGGGTATTTATACTAGGGTGAGAATGGAATGCGAAGAGTCAGGTTTTTCAAAACAGGGCTTGCTGGCGGCTTGGCCTCGCTACTTGACTGAGTCGCGAGTTCAAGTCGCGAGCCAACGGTCTGGCCAGTCTGGACTTTTTGTCCTGTAGTGCTCCAGTTGGCGTGACTGTTCATCTTCCTGCACGCTTCACTCGTGTGCTACAGTTGGCGGCTTGCCAGTCGCGAGTCACCCGCGAGTCTCTGCTTCTTTGTAAAATCTCGAGCATTTCTTCACACTCTCTCACACAGTAACCTTACATGAATCCCGCCTAAATACAGGGTTACTAATTGCTAAAATACAAGCAAATTTGGTATGGAATAAAGTCAACACAATGGTTGATTAAATTCAACCTTACAATAGGTAACTCTCTCACTTTTCCCTTCTAATTAAGGTGTGAATTCGCAGATTTTTATGAGATACAAAGAAGGGTAATTAGAGAAGAACAACAGAGGATTAAATAAACTAATTTCTCCCAAGTTCGGAAACTCACCCAACCAAATTTCTAGCGAGTTTCATGCAAAACCCTTTGCCTTAACTAAACTTTAAAATTGTCTATTAAGCTCGAAACTTGCCTGGCATCCTAACTTGCTAGAGTGAAATTTTGAATTCCGTATCTCCAGAAATATATATACTCTAATTTGTTTCAAGACACATTATTCACTTTGCAAACATACAACTTTACACTTGTGATTACCATCCTCACAGGATTGCCATCCACATTTGGGACCAACATATCATATTAGAATTATGGTATTCATATGTTACCCTTTTTTTATTACCTTTTTTTTAAGTTGATACATTATTGTTAAATATATTATGGTATTCATATGTTGTATATGCCAGAGTGGATGCAGAAGGGGAAGTATAGAATAGGAATACCGAGAACATGAGGGTTACGTGGTTCAACCTTGTCGACCGCCGATTTGCCATTGAGAGAAATCCAATAGTCATCCGAAGAAGCAGGCGCCCCCACGCCTCGATTGGTTTGTGTCTCGCCACCACGCACCGGTAAACGCCGTCACGCACCTTCCACGCGCCAAAATTCCTGATGGTGGCATGCTAACGTCATCTTGTTCATGTCAACGACACGCAAGCATGCCACGTCATCAGCCAAGCAAGCCCTAATCCTAGTTAGCGCCATAGAATAAGATGATGTCAGTGTCTCGGCAACCCGATCTGTGACCCGACTCGGACCATGTAGCCGTTGATTGACCATTGACTTTAACCCTAAATCCGTTGACTTGACTTTTGCATGGACCTTTGACCAAAAGTTAAAATTTCTGAAAAGGCCTATCTTGCTCAGTTTTTCGCATAGATTCTGATTTAACCATGTAACCCTCATGTTCTTGGTGTTTCTATTCTATACGTCCCCTTCTGCATCCACTCTAGCATATACAAAACGAAGAGTTCAATATAAGTTAAAAAACACGTGTCCCATCTAATTTTTAATTTTTGTGCTAATTGAATTATTGAGTATAAAAATTGAAGAGTTCAACATATTATTTACAACAAGGAATGATGCCTAGTACAGAATGTACAGTGTGGAAGAAGATCTAGGGAGCAAAATTTCATGAAGCAAACTATAGGAATTAGGACTAATTCAGGATGTGAGTTGTCTGCTATACAAGGTAGGAGAAAAGACATACCTACACCTATTCAAAGAATGTGAAGTGGTTAGAGCTTTAAGGTATGGTAGTAGGTGGAACTTGAGGATAGATAATTGGAGTGCTTCTTCAAGTTCTGAGCTAGTGCAACAAGTGATAGAGCTACATACCACAGTGGTGCCAAATAACATTTCGGAATCTCATTGGCAAATCATGGCAGCTATAACATGGGAACAAGTATGACATTTGAGGAATAAAGCCATATTTCAAAATGGAGAAGTAAACATCAACTTTATGTTGAATACAATTGATAGGAAGTTTCAAGAACATTCTAAGCTAGGAGAGCGCCCAAGGTGTTGTTTGGATTTTCAGTTTCCATCACCCATAACTCTGTTTCCATCACTCAAAACTCAAAACTGGTGGGTCCTACGGCTGAGTAGTGTGTTTGGATGTGTTTCCAGTTTTTGTTTCCATCGCTCAATTCTCTGATTTTTGAGTGATGAGTTATAAAAACTGAAAACATATTTTAGGTGTTTTCAAGTTATCAAAACTCAGTTTTCATGGCATTTTCGTAATTAAACACACATGCATGGGACCCACTAGTCTTGTCAATTCACTTTCCTTCTCTCTCCCACCGGTCACTCTCCTCTTTTCTTTTCTTTTTTTCTTTTTTTCTTTTTTTCTTTCTTCTCCACTTTTCTTTCTTTTTTTCTCTCTTCTTTCTCTGTTCTTCGCTGCACTCCATTCAGTTCTTTCTTTCTTTTCTTTTCTTTTCTTTTCTTTTTTTTTTTTTTGTTCTTCATCACATAATATTTGTGTGTGTGGGTATTTCCACAAGTAGAACAACCAAAGCAAAGAGAAAAAGAGACAGAGAAAGAGAGAGCCATGACCGGATAGGATGTTTGTGTGTGGGTATTGCTGTTTTTCTTCTCCATACTTCCTGACTCCACCGTCGACACCATCATCTCAGTCTCAAACCCATTAAAAAAAATCAAGAAACAAACTTTTGCTGCAAAACATAAGCCAAAAAAAAAAAAAAAAAATTCTTGCTCCAAGATATCCGGGGCCAAAGTCTCTGGGAGTCTATAAAGAACCCCTTCAACACCTTCAATTGAATCAACCCTTTTCTTCATTCTCTTAGCCAAAATCTCTACATGGCCATACGTTGAGTAAAACACTATGAAAATCTTGAGCTTCTTAGGAAATTGTAGCCCATCTTGAACTTGTGTTATTGTTGTATTAATGCTTTGGGTTTGGCTTTGCCCAGAAATTATAACAGTACTGTTCCTTTTTGGGTTTGGAGTTGGAGGATCTTTATCAGAAACACCTTTTGGTGCTCTTTGCTTGCTTGGTACACACCCACCTCCTTTACCCATAAAGACTTCAACTGGGTCTTAGCCTTTTTTTAGTTTAACACTGAATTATGGTTATACTAGCACACTCAAACACAAGTGGTGATTGATTTGGAAAAATGGGTGCTTGTAAGACAAGAATTCAAAGGCTCTTCAACTGGATCTGAGCCTTTTTTTAGTTTAACACTAAATTATGGTAATTCTAGCAAATTCAGACACAAGTGGTGATTGATTTGGAAAAATGGGTGCTTGTAAGACAAGAATTGAAAGGCTTTTCAACTGGGTCTTGGCCTTTCTTGGTTTAACACTGAATTATGGTAATTCCAGCAAACTTAGACACATCAGAAGGCTAACAGATGGCTCTGGCCAAGTTACAGGTATGGGTCCCACAAAAAATAGAAAATTTTGAGTGATGAGAAGCTGAAAATAGTGTGCCAAACGGGTGGGGTTTAGGAAATTGGGGTATTTTAAGTGATGAGTGAGGAGTGATGAGTAACAAAAATTGAGTGAGGAGTGATAAGTGATAGTTTTTAAAAAACCAAACAGCCCTTAAATCATTTTGTTATGACTGGGCTGATACCTCAATGGCAGGCCCCCACCAATGGGATCTTCAAAATAAACATCAACCTTGTTTGTTTGTTTTTTTTTTTTTTTTCCCCTTTCACATGTATAATAATAAGTTAGTAACAAATAGTCTAATAATAGTAGGTGTTCACTTAACGAAAAAACAAAGGATATTAGACTATTAGGTGCAATGATTGATTTGATTCAATCTCTCTAAAAAAAATTGGCATTTATTTGTTTTTTTTTTATTATTAATTTTTAAATGTAGAAGATGCGAGTCGACCCAACCTGAAACTCAATTGACTCAATTTGTTTTTAACAAGCTTAAAATGGCCCGTTATGACCAACAACCCAATTAACCAACCCAATTACGGGACATGTAAAACTATAGTGTCAACAGTCTACTTTGTGACAGGATTTTTAATTCTGTTTTTTCATTTCTCAATATGCTGGCGTTGTTTCACTTCTTCAACTTCTTTTAATTTTTATTTTTCACTCACGTCGTAACTATCATCTTCTTTCAAATTTCAAGGCTTGGACTTGGTTATAAAGAGCAAAAAGTAAAGGCAAAAGAGAGAGGAACTGGGAGTGATCTCCTCCACAGCAAAACGGCGAGAAAGTGAGGGTGATAGAATGAAATTGTCATCAATGGCCACCACCTTAGACTAATTTTATCGCAAAAAAGACATTGCAAATTTTTTCTCTCTCTCTCTCTCCTCTCCCAAAACCAATCCAACTATGGCTGATTCTCAACAGCTGAACCCACCCATCACCGCTCATTGTCACCGCCTCTTGGTGGTGAGTTCTCATCAACCATCTCAAACCAAATCGGTCTCTCTCTCTCTCTCTCTCTCTCTCTCTCTCTCTCTCTCTCTCTCTCAAACATAGGCAGGTTTCTGAGGATGAAGGTGTGTCCTATTTCTCAATGGTGGAGGCTGGTGCCCAGCCCCACCAATCACCATGAGTTGTTTAATCTGGAACTGTCATGGGCTTGGGAACCCATGTACAGTGAACGAGCTTACGGAATTGGTGCGGGTAAAAGATCCCTCTGTCATGTTATTAGCCGAAACATGAGCAGATGAAGCAAGGCTAAAAGAGGTGATGAGAAAAATTCAGTGTGAAAACATGTTTGTTTACCCAAGAACTTTGAGAGGAGGTGGATCAATGTTTTTCTGGGGATCGACTATTGATGTAACTATGGAGGTTTCAGGCACAAATTACATCGATGCATTGTTTCAAGAAGATGATAGGGTAGGGATTGGATTGATTATTCGAGATTGCCAAGGAAGGGCTTGGCACAGGGTCGAAATCATCCCTCTCCCTTTAACTGTCGTGAAGTTTGAAACTTTGGCTACATCAAGTGCTCTACAGTTAGTTTCTGATCTGAGTTTAATTCATAAGGTTAAATGTTTTGCAAATTTATCTCATTATATTAGGTTTCCACATGTTTGTAGAGAAGGGAATAGTGTATCTCACAACCTAGTTCGACATGCACGACATGTCACTGATTTTCAAGTGTGGATGGAAGATGTCCCATTGCACACCATTGCTACTTATTTGGCAGTTTTGCTTACTATTTAATAAAGTTCAAAGTATTGATTTTCAAAAAAAAAAAAAAAAAAAAGGTCATTAACACACGGGATCAAGCTCACAAAGTTTGAGCTTGTCCAATCACCATGCACTAAATTTTTTTTTTATATATATAATTTTAAAATAAAAGAAGGCATGCACTAAACTGATTCCTGTGTTGCAAATGTCATGCGTAGATTGAAAAAGCAAAGAAAAAATTTATCGTGACACGTAGTGAGATGTAATTATACCATAATGTGATTATAAAACTAAAGAATGGTAGATATAGGATTAGGGAGCAAGTGAATTCCAAAATTCCAAGTGCCACACAGCCAATCTGTGTACATGCATCATTGACCAAACGAGTCTACTTGTACTGCCCCATGTGTAGTGCTATGTGATGTTTGTTGGTAGTTGGATTTGCAAGCCCTCCTTATTTTCCAATTTATTACATATATTGGTATGGTTAGTGGTTGCAATTTTTTTTATTTTTTTTTATTTTTTCTCTTTCGGTCGGTAAAGAGGATAGCGATTGCACTATTGAGATTAATGGAAAACAAATGATGTTCTTTATCTGGAATGATGGTGGAACTATGTTTCCAGCTTTGGAGTTTAGCAAAGTGGATAACAAGCTGGTTGCACTTGAATAAAATTCAAATTAAAAAGGCTCTAAAGTCGAGACGATTTTTTTTTTTTTTTTTCATAACTTGTTAGGGTGATAACGTATAATTAGGGTAATATTTTCTTTACATAAATTCACCACTAGTCACAAATCTTGTAGCTCAACTAGTTGGTGCTTTTTGTATTTCTAAGACATCCAAAGTTTAAATCATCTATCTCTCATTATAACTATCAAATTTTTATTAAAGGAAAAAAAAAATCTAAAACTAATACCATTTTTTTTTCATTAATCACAGCATGCTTGCCTCTAGCATAGTGCATATGAACTATGAAGTGCACATGCCAGGTGGACCGTGGATTTAAAATTATTTAAATTAATCCAAACTTGGGTTTTTCTACCTGCTGCTAAGTTGCTCCGGATTGAAAATAAGGTTAGAAGTTAGAACTCAGAAGCCCTTATTGAATGAAAAAACTATTGTATTCCGCATCCCCAATTCTCATTCAATTATCATCACCTGTTTAAAGCAAAGCTAAATTAGTGGTCCACATGGCACAATGGATTTCTTCCTTCTCACTACATAGTGAAATCAATTTTCAAAAAATAAAGCTTTTTTACTCTGCAAATTACATCTGATGTAATTTTAAGTAATGTCATACCACTCAATATTTTTTAATTGAATGCGAATTTTGACAAATTCACCATTAAACAATGTTACACTGCCCAATATTGATATATATTTATACAAGTTTGGTATGATCTTGAATCACACCTTCTTAATATTCCCACTTGATTCAAGTGAATCCCATCAACCAGTTTCCGTTTTAAACCAACATAAAAAAACAAAAAAACAAAAATATATTTATATTTATATTTATATATATATCATCCCTTTAGACTTTTATCTAATTGGGAGTTTTTGGGACATGTTTTCTATATAGTGATAGGGAATAAAGTATTTTGATTTTACAAATGGGATTCCCGTAATGCTCAATCAAGCAATGATCAATCAATTTTTCAGTTGGGTTTTAAGTTGAAAGTAAATGAATGAGTACTTAATAGTTAATACTTTAATAAAAGATTGGTCTTTGTGGAAATATGATCATTCAGTTTGGGCTAGTGATATCCGCGTTCTAGCTAGAGTGTGCCAAAGCTAAAGTCTTACTTTATTTGTATAAGATACTTTAATATGCCAAAGACAAAAATTAAGGAGATCAAAGCATGATTTTAAAGAAGAGAAAGAGACGTCCCTTTGAGCTTATTCAAGACTATTGAGAAAACGTATGAAGAACCTACGTGCTATGATGGATGGATGGATGATGTAAATGCTAAAAAAGTGTCATTCATCAAGTGCTCAAATGTCTTGCCGATTTTAATAAGTTCATCATATGTACTTTGCCAATTGAGAGAGATTTGTCCAACACTTCTACAAACCCCTCTTTATGACCCAGCACACTCTTTGTCAGTGCTACCTTCTCAATGGTTCAGAGTTAAAAAATTAACTTTTGATACCAACCATTGGATCTCGGAAGTTAAAAATGTAAAAAAGTTCAGAGTTTAAAAAATGTTAAAAATTTTGAAAAACTGAAAATGATGTGAGAGGTAGTGCATGGTGCAATAGCTAAATTCCAATCTGAAAAATAAATATCAAGTTTCTTATTTGTAGGCTCTTAAAACAAAATATAAATATTTTGATTTGGATGTTAAAAGTAAAATGTACTGTAATCAGAAAGTTAATTTATTTATAATATAATACATTTTGGTGACTTAAAGTTTTGTCTATCTAGCATTTTGTACCACAAGGCAAAGCATTAAGTCCAAATGATACGTATTAATATATAACAATATTTAGAAACTTATAAAAGTAGCAACTTTTTTTTTATTTAATTTATTGATATCAAAGTAGCAACTTAATTATAAGAAAATCAAAGTAGCAAAGGCAAACACAAGGACAACCCTCAAGTTTTGTGCCAAGTGGCTAGAAAGAAGTGTTGATAGTGTTACAGATAGTTATGGAATTAATTGCAACAAATTGGTCAAGAAAAAGATTATAGCGGTTGAATTTTGATCCCTTAGCCAAAATGGGTGGTTTTAATTTCATGGGAGCAATGTTCAACTCTGTGGACCCACTTCTCTGCTTTTTTATCTTCTGCTTTTTTATCTAATCCTTTTAAATCTGTTGGCTTTTTCTTTTCTTTTTTCCTCACTTGTTAATGACTCAATGGTTCTAAGTTCCAAAGGGCATTTTCCTTTTTTTTTTCTTTTTAACATTTCCCAGAGGCAAATCAAAATGTTATGATTAATGTGATACAAAGGAAATGGCCAAATTTGTATGGTGAAGAGGAATGTATTAGTTACACAATCCATAAAACTACATGGTGGAAGAAGCCTCTTATCTATCTCTCTACAACAAACAGCCTATTTACCGCCTAAACAGAAGGCAAAGAGAGTTAAACTCAACCTCAAATACCTTTGGGATGAAATCTCACATATTTGGCTGGCCCTTAAGTAAAGCCTATCTACGAAGCTCAATGCTGAGAAGTGTCAAACTATAATCAATCCTCACACTCAACTCCGATCAAGAGCACAAAACCATGGTTCCAAAAAAGAGGGTTTTAATGGTCAATCCTTTCCAACTGAATCATATAAAGTTGTGGTTTTAGCCACTCCGAATCCCCGTGAAGTAGTTGAAGTCATGGTGCTGGACCCTTAATTGCTTTAGCCATGAATCTGCCACACTCAAAAGTGACACCAATCTCTCCTGGTCCCGACCACGATTGCCCGAGATCCACACATTTCCTTGCATCTTGTAAGTGGCCAAACCAAATGGAGGAAGAGAGATGCCTTCCCCTTCCTTTCTCTTCCTATCAGAACTCTCAAGGTCATCTTCAAGGTCCATATCTACATAGCAATAGACATATCCACATAGCATATTTAATGAGCGATATAGTTCGCATAAGTACCTTTCTTTGAATGGATACAATTAGAGGGCAAAGATAAAATAAAAAGTCAACAACAAAACTTGTCACCGCCCTTTTGGTTGAACCAAAAATCCAACGGTAATAGGTTGACAGGGGTGACATGAAAATAAATAGAGCCTACCTTGGAATGAGGATGAAAGGGTATGATAGGTGAGGAAGCATGTGGACAAATCCTTTATGGTTCTTCCCATGGGAATGTGATATATTGGATACCTGAAAAATAAAAAATATGAGAAAATTTATTATCATATCTTTTGTATTAATACAAACAAGAGATTATTTGGGGAAATAATCTTTTATTGGTGGTCATAACTAGTGGCAATAACGCTCTATAAATCCTAATAGACCATGTTGAGACTTGAGAGCAATTATTTAATAGAACACTAATTTAAAAACTTAAGCAACAAGCTTAAGGCCAAAAAAAAAATCATATTTTTAAATTTTATTATGTAAGCTTTATATACTAGTTGATAAGAGAGAGAGAGAGAGAGAGACCAAGCAACTGCCATCCAGCTTGCTGGTGAAAGATCCACACTCCTCAATGACATCAAGCCAGGATATCTTTGAGCTAAGCCGTTTATCTGAAAAGTAAGGAACCAGTAATTCATCAATGGAATCAACATACTCCTACATGGTAAAGGGATTCAAGGAATTTAAAGCATGACTAGTTATAATCATCTAGAAAGCTGAAAACCCCAAATATTGAATTCTTCTTCCAAACAATAGTAAAGTTCAAGACAATAAAGATTAAAGGCGTGAACATATGCTAATAAAAATGGTAATTACTTCAAAAGGAAGTAAAATATAAAACTAAGTACAATTATTATCCATGACAGACACAAAGAGAAGAGAGATAAAGAAGTAAATAAGAAAATTAAACATGGAATGAAAAACTTAGTGTCATATTGGAGTCAAAAGTTCCATTGTATCTTTAAAAGATGCCTATCTGAAAAGGATTTCATAATATGATTCTAACAAATCCACAAATGTTCTCATTGTTCCAATCCTCAATCAGTCTTATTTTTTATAAAGAAAAAGGAAAAACAGAAGAGACAGAAAGAAAAGATGAAATGCTAATGAAATGAAAGTAAAGAACATTAAAAGGGCTAATTAAGGTTTGCATGAGAGGAAGATGAACTAGCAAAGGTACCTTATCCATTAGAGGAACTCTTCCATAAGGAGTTGATCTCTCAAAGTACTGAAAATAAAGGTTCCCCAATCTATCATTTGGGTGACAGAGATTGTCTTGCTCAGACCCTCCATCCTCTGACGAACATCCATCCCATCTCCACTTATCACTCTCACTCTCATCGCTGCATGAATCACTAAAGGACCGCGTCTCATAGTCCCCTGACTCAGTCTCTTCCCTGAAAATCTCATTCAAAAAATATTTTCAATATTACTTAGTCCAGAAAACTGCTTCAAATTAAGACTAATATGTTATCATTGATTAATCTAGTAGTAAACAAAATAATTTCAGCAATTCTGTCTAAAAGTGAAAGAATACCCCAACTAATTAAAAATAAACACATTAATGTCCAAATCATCACAGGTTGACTAACCCATATGGGTCCTTGAGCAATTCAATTATACAACCAATTGAAGAATTCTTAACCAATCGATTCGAATGAGTTCAAAAAAAAAAAACTAATAAACTTTAACTAATCCACATGGTTGACCAAAATTTTAAATCATACTAGTCAAGGAATATCATAACATTGGACCTAATCAGAAGAATCATTGCAAATCCAATCAAAGTAAATCAAACTAGGACCTTGCTGGAAGCTACCACTAGTAAAATTCAGCCTGTACGACAATCAAATTAAAACAAAAATAAGACTGCAAATGCAGATACAAGAAAGGGTAGATACCTCAAACCGTGTACAGACGAATTGCTTGTGAAAATCTGGATTGCAGAGAGATAAGGCACATAATACTGAACTAAGGTCTCGCCGTTGTTCAAGGCGACCGGAACTCCAGCCCCATATGCACTCCATTCATCATAGCAATTCCAAAGATCACCTAAGGTAAAATATTCAACTGTTTCTCTCTCCCATGGATGCCATAGACGATTAAGGTTTCTAATCTCAGTCTGCAACCAAAACAAAAAACAAAAAAACAAAACAAAATGATCACATATAGAAATTGATAACGAAAATGAAACCGATTAGTTAAAAACCCACCAAGAAAAAATTGGAAAAAAAAAAAGATACAAACCTTGGGAAGAAATTGGGATTGGACCACAGGGGTTGTGCAGTGAAGGAAGCAATCAAGGTTTGATTGCATTGGCCCTTTATCATAAATCATGGTTTTTAGTGAGATTTTAGAGACAGAAAGAAGCAGAAAATAGTTGGACAAAGTTTCAGCTTCTCTCTTGAAAACAGAGGATACGCAGAAAACAGAGAGAGAACAGAGGATACGCAGAAAACAGACAAAAACAGAAGAGAGGTAGAGAGAGAGAAAGGGAGAGAGAAATTGACGGGATTTGATTTCCCTGTTAGAGAGAGAGCTACCTATAGGGAAAAAAAAAGGGAAATGCGAATTTATTCTACAAAGACCCCTATTTTTTGACCTTTTGACAGCAAATTTCACGGGTACTAAATATCTATCCCTCTTTCTTTCTTTTTTCTTTCTCTCTCTCTTTCACAGAGTTTCTTCGTTGGCAATGTTGCTCTATTCCACAACTTTTCCGTACACCGGAGAGTTTGAATTCCAGCCAATTGTTTCCGACAGAAAAAAAAAAAAAAAAAACAGTACCAAAGGAATGGTTGTTTTTCTCTTCCCTTTTCACACTCTCCCTATTTCTTTCTTCTTCTTTTTTCACTAACCTTAAAGAAAACTCAAGCTCTGCTTTGTTCGAAATTCAAGGAACAGACTTATTGCAAAAAGTCACAGCAATTCAACGTTAATTCTTCAAGTTAAATCAAACCCAGAAAGCAAAACCCGGAGAATGGAAGAAAAGGGTCAGAATTTGATGGGTTTTGAAGGAAAAGAAAGCCCAACAAAGTGCTGGAAAATAAGGGGAAGGTTTGAAAGAGACACAGAATTGGTTTCTTTTAACATAAACCCATGTTTTCTGGGAGAAAAGATCGGTGGTTTGTCCGAGTGGTAACCTTGAAATCAAGACGATTTTCTTAAAGAAAAAAATGTAAAGGAATCAACTTTCACGGAAAAAGAAAAGCAGAGCAAAAACAGATAGAGAGAGCTAGATGGAAATATCAGAATTGTCCAATTGGAATTTGGAACAGAGTTTAGGCACTTTGGGTTCTACTAGTTCTAGAAAGAACGATTTTGTAGAGAATAGGGAGAGAAAGAGAGAGAAATTTGATACCCAACAATAATTTAGGCATCAGATTGCCAGATTTATCATTTATGAGACTCGTCTGTCACTTTCAAAGGGCCTCAACTTTGAAAGATACTTATATAAATTCTTTTTTTTCTATATTCTTTTAATTTTTTCTGTATTCTCTACTCACTCTTTTTTTTTTTCTTTTTCTTTTTCTTTTTTTCTTTTTTGTGGTTATCTTTGGAAGATAAACTCATAAAAGTATAGAACAGGACTGGGTCCATGGCTTGCAGAGAAAGCAGTCTATGATCTCTGAATTTTTCATTCATCAATAATATTAGGTTATAATACTTAAAAAATTGGGAGAGAGGAATCAGTTTTCCACTATTTGACCTTATCTTTTTTTTTTTTTTTTCCCTTTCTAGAGTTATCAAGTATAATAGCTAAAATATTGCAAAAATAAATAATATAAAATTATAGTTATAATATTTATTATTAATAATTTATATAAGACTGATATCATTTGGCTTTTAGTTAACCTCATAATATTATGTAATATTATGTAATATAAGTTTATAAAGCTTTACAATTTTGTATATTATTATTATAATAAATATATATATATAATTGAATTTATATTCTATTAGGCTTCATTAAAATCATGATACATTATTTTTTAAAATAAAAATATATATAATATATAGCTTCATATATAAAAATACTTATATTACATGTAATATAAAATTTTGTGTATGCAGGGTTACCAACTAGTTTAATCAAAATTGGAAGAGAGAAAAAAAAAATTTCCACCACTTGACTTCTCTTTTTTTTTTTCTTTTAATGATCAAATAATACAATAGTTTCATCTCAAATATACCTTGACTCCTTGAGAAATAAAAGTAGAATATTTACTCTTTTATGATTCCTCTAGTTCAATTCCCATCCTTTTTTATGTAGTTGGTAATTGGTAAATCAACTGCTAATCATAATGTTGTGTAAGAAAATAAAAAGTGATATGGAATAAATATACAACCAATGAGAACAATTACCAACCAATGTAGTTTTTTTTCTTTTTTTTGAAAAGAATCAATGTAGTTGCTATTTGATAATTCAATTACTAATGCACCAAGGAACAATTTTACGTAACACACAAGTATAAACTCCAATACAAGTTATATGGAATGAATAAACAACCAATGAGATAGTTTTTGCCCATTTGCCCATTTTGGAGAATAAAGTCAATAAACTAAAAAAGTGTTTGTAATATAAATTTAAAAAAAAAAAAAAAAAAAAGTTAGGATGGAATATCACCTAGAACAGAGAGTGAAGAATTTTAAAAGATTGGAGAAAATCATTTTCTATTGTCTAACCTTTAGAATGAGCGATAGAAACAAAAAACAAAACTTTGGGTCCATTAATAAATATACCAATTAAAATACCAAAGAATAAAATAAAAGAAGTAAGGAAGAAACTGAAATGTAGTAATTTTTTAGTATCGAGTTTGTGTTCTAGCTGTAAAGATAAAGAACGGGAGAGCTACATTTGGCAAACCGCGTGAACGTAACAGTTAGTTAAAGATCGTATCAAAAAAAAAAAAAAAAAAAACAGTTAGTTAAAGAGTATTCAGTATTATTACAAAATAGAATCTCGAAAAAATACAAAGTACAGTAATATAAATATATAATTAAGGTGGACGACGTAGAATGTGTGTTATTTGTGTTGGTCGATTTACGAAACCGAAAAAGTTTGACACCGTCTCTGTGTGTGTGTGTGTTTGTTTGTGTGTGTGACAACGCAAAAACGAAAACTAGATAGATTTAAGAAGCAAAGAAAACACGTGGATAACGAGTACGGCATGGCGCGAGATAGTGTTGGATAATGATAAATAATAAAGCATGGGGCCCCTACTTTCACCAACCGCTTGCTCGCTTGCTCGTTGGTGATAAGACTAAGATAGTTCTATGACAACTAGTTAGAGTAAAATGCCTATTAAGAAAAATAAAATAAAATAAAGCATTATTATATATATGAGGTTAAAATATCTAATCCATTATAAACATATTAAAAAAAGGAGTGAGATTTAGGGTATTGCAGCTTATGAAATTGTAATAAATGGTTGGGATTGAGAGTTTGAAAATGTAACTTTTAATCTCAATTATTAAATAAAAAATATTAAAAAGAAGTGAAAATTTAAAGTTAAAAAGTTAAGAATATAAAAAATTTTGTGAAGGAAATGGAGTTAATTGTACGGTGCAATTACATATCTCAATCCATATTCCTCAATATGAGTAATTAATAAAAATCAACATAAATATAAGAGAATAAAGCATCACACCATCGTAATCCAAAAATACCTAATAATACCCCAAATAATGATCGGAGATATTTTAGCCATAATCTTTGCTCGCAATAATTATTAGAGTGACTTGATTAGTGTTTGTATACTATTTTGTAGGTTATCCAATTTGTAACCAGTTATAGTAAAGAACTAGCCTCATCCAATCACTTGCCAGTCATGACAAGCAATAGATGTAGAACAAGATTGTAATTAATATTTTCCTAAGTCAGTAAATTTGACCCTTGGAAGCCTTGAGATGACCAAGGCTCCACCCCCCCCCCCCCCCCCCTCCCCCCTAGTTGAAGTTAAAATTCTTAATTAAACTGTCTTTACTAGCTAGTTGAAAAATTCCAAAACACCACCGACCCACTAACCTCTACAACCAAGAGATCAGATGGAAAATATAGGCAATTTGATTTAGTGAGTTTGGAAGGATTGTGCGAGTTGACAATATACATTTGCTTACATTGGAACTTCTCTAATTAGGCTAAAAAATAGAACTTTTTAGTAGATATTTTTAATGGGAATTCTTTCAAATATTTCTTTGTTTTCTCTCAAATAAAAAAGGAAAGAAAAAGTTTTTTAAGGGGAATGTTAACGGGTTCATGGGCCAAACAAAATTTTTGAGAGGGATGTGAACTCAAACGTAAAAGTGTAGATTACTTTGATGTATGTTGGAGTGAGATCTTATACGGTTAATAGCTCAGTATTTTAGATAATCGTATGTAGCATTGTGGAACATTATTCCTCAATATGAAATCCATAATCTTGATAAGAGACAAGAAACATCAACTTAAGATAGATTTAATGAAAATTGATTATTTAGAATATCAAGCGTAATTCTTCTATAAAAAAAATATCAAGAGTAAAAGTTTATTGAATTCTTCTATAAAATAATTTTATTAAAAAGTTATTAAATTTATATACAATTGAATTAGATTATAGAAGAATAATGTTTGTTTGTTTAGACCCCTTAAACCAGATTGTTTAATCTAATATATTAACCAAGTGATTACTTAGATTAATTATTCAGATCTAGGTTAAACAAGCATATATCATATCATGCATAAAAGCAGAAAAGTAAATAACACCACGATATGATGACCCAGGAAAACCGATGAAACTAATCGTTTCAAGGTAAAAACTTGGAGAGAATTTAACTTAGCTATCCTCAAGGTAAACACATCCACTATAAGAGAATTGAAGTTTTTACAATCAGATTTAACCCTAAATCTATTGCTACCTCCAGTAGTAACTTACTGACATAACCATGTACAAGCTCTAAATCCACAGACTCATTCTCTTCTTGGATTTACAGCAACACAAGCCACCTTACTTGTGACTTTGAAATCCCACTCAAAAGTTTCAGATCATCATCAGTAATGATCTTGATGCAGCAACTATGTTCTACCAAAACGCTTGATTGTAATTTTTGCTCCGATAGATTCTTGTATAGTTAAAAGGTACAAAATATCTCAGATCTTACAAAGAGTAACATACAAGTCTTTTTAGCACACTCAAAACGTGGCTAGGGTTTCCCTTTTATATGTGGAGAAGTTTAGATGAAATCCTGAACGTTTTCGCGGGCTTTGGCCCTATTTAAAATTCTGTAGAAAACTGTGCCTACAATTTTCGATCGATCGAGCCTAATTCTCGATTGGTCGAGCAAGGCAAAACTTCACTTCTTTTTTCTGCAATCAGCTAGACTTGAACCTTGAAACAACCACCTTTAAGCATTGCCTAAAAACCTAGACTAGACATGTTTTATTCTTGGTTTTCCAACACAATACAAATGTGATTCTGAATATTTAAACCTAAATCTTTAGAACCTAACAAATACAAAAATATATAGTGTTAGTAAAGTGATAGTATCCTTATGATTTTATTTCATTGTGGATAATTTCATGGAGGGGTTAAATTCAATTTTAAATAGTCAATGGATGCCTTGTGTAATTAAATAAAACATATAGTGCAATTATATTTTATAGTAGAATAAAATAAAATTAATAGTAATTTTGGACTGGTTATGAGATAACCAAAGCCCAAGACCCGTTGGAGTTAGACTTATATTTTTCTCTTTCGTCCCACATTAAGCTATGCATAGAAGACCCTTGGAAGGACGGCCATAAGATGAAAAAAATACACTATACATCCATTTCTAAATTAGTTTTCTTATGTAGAAAACCTTAGAGGAGCGGCTACACTAGTTGACGAGGAGAAAATTTGTTTTCTCCTCTTGGTAGCTACATGGTTTCTAAGGTTTGTCAACAAAAGAATATCTCACACTCTCAGCCATCATATAGTCATTGAGGTGTGGATCAAAATGGCACTAGGTTTAATCAAAGTTTTGGGTGAAGATTCAAGAATACTCGGTAAGATTTGTTTTTTTATTTTTTTCAGGGTAAATGCATCAAAGGTACACTTCTCCTCTTGTAAATTCTAGATTCATGCTTGTTTGTGAATATGCAAAATATGAAGTAGATCCTAGATTTATTTATGCTGCGTTTAGCATCTATAAAGATGTATGTGAATTTCCCAACATAAGTAACAACAATAGAATATGTAAAAATGATCTCAATGAGTTAAAAAGAAATTCGATAGCTAAGAAATTTTATCATGAAAATTTTCTTGAAACCAAAAAATAAAAAATTTCAACAACACTAGTTATTTATGTACCTACTTTCAAATCCAAAGAATTTTTTAAAATTTATACGTGGGCCATTGATTTAGCATTGTATTAAATTCGGAGATATCATATAATGAAAAAGTTGTTGAAGTGATGATATGTAGAGCTTCCAAAATGCCTCTTATATATCTTCAAAGATCTTAAAAGAAATCTCATGTGTTTTTCAAACAAAGTGAAGAATTTAATTCATGAATAAATTAGAGATACAAATTTTTGTATAATTCTTGATGATATTCGAGATGGGTCAAATAATGAGAAAATGGTTATAGTTTTAAGATTTGTAGATAAAGATGGCTTTGCGTGTGAGAAAATGTTTTTTCAACTAGTTCATGTCTGATACTATAGCATTAATCTGAAAAATTAGATATATTTTGCATTGTCTCATCATATATAGTCTAGATATTCAAAATACTTCAGGGCAATGATATGACATTACAAGTAATATGCGTGGTGAGTGGAATTGACTACAAAATATGATTTCAAATGATTGTTTATATGCTTACTACATCTATTGTTTCACACATCACTTGCAATTAGCATTGGTGGCAGCATCAAAAGAGATTATCCATGTTCATCATTTATAATTACTAAAATGTCCATTGTCAATGTTGTTGGTGCTTCATTCAAACACGAAGAGCAACTAAATTATATTGGCACATTACAATGGGTTGGAGATACTTGTTGGAGTTCTTACTTGAGATCAGTTTCTAGACGGAAAAAGATGTTCACTGCAACATGTGAAGCTTTACTTAACATCATTGATTAAGGAACTACTCCTTCCCAACAAGGAGAAGCAGATTCATCTTGTCAGGCATTGAATTCATTTAAATTTGTGTTCATCTTTCATCTCTAGAAAGAAGCTATAGAAATCATTTATTCACTTTGTCAAGCTTTGTAGTGCTAGTCTCAATAAATTTTAAATGTCATGCATTTTTTTTCCACCCACTGGAGTATTTATCCAAAAATTCAAAGACGATAGATATAGAATGGTTTACTTATTTTAGTGAAATCATTATGTGAGACACTGTTGGAAAAACACATGTTTGTATCGCATACAAAACATACGCAGCAGAAAATTAACGGATCTACTTCATTTGCAATTGATAACATGTACTATGTAAATTTCAAAATATAAGAACAAGAATGTGTACCTTGGTGCAGTGAAATTCAAAACCAAAGATTAGAAGTACTTGAGAACACTTTTAATCTTCACTCCAATTCCACTTGTGCCCAAGAAGTGTGGTCTCTCAATCAGTTTATATGTGTGTGTTCAAGGGAGAATAAGAAAGTGTCCTACACTCACATACAAACCATTTCATTCTCTTACAAAATTCTGTATGTTTCTCTCGTTATAAATGATTATCTAATTGGGCTAGCCTTTTGGGTCATTCCAATTGGACTTTAGTATGAGACTTGAAGTGGGACCAAAATGGAACAAATAAGACACTAGTTCTAATGGGCCTTGGGCTTTTATTTCAACTCTTGACAAGTCCAAAGTTACCATTAATTATATTTAATACCACTATATAAATATAATTGCACTCTAGGCCTTATTAATAAATTATATCCCAAGACTTTATTGTACATGCAACCCTTTCATAAAATATTCATAGTAATACAAAGTCATGAATGTAGACTGCCACTTTGAAGATTACTACATCTTAATTCTTGAGTACCCAGTTTAATCCTTTAAGTTATTCATCATATATTTATGAAATCTAATTTCGTAAATATATACTTTAGTAACTTTTTACTAAAGTTGTTAGGTCTAACACTCTGAATAACCAAACTCATTAAACTTATCTCAAGGGAATATTTTATATCTCCGTTAAGAGATTATGAATTCCATCTCGAGAATATATGTTCCATCAACGCTAAATGTGGCTGCCCAACATACTGAGGTTTTTATTGTGATTTTAGATTTCACTGCAGATATATCAAAACAACCTACACTTTATGATCAGGTCCATTATTCTCTCAGGATTAAGAGTTCATGTAAATAAAAGTCGTGAGATTTACTATTCATTTGACAGTCGTTAGGAGAATAATAAATCTCACAGCGGTCCAGTTCAATATGTCTTAACTCTTAAAACATATCAACTAGAAGTCTCCACTTCCATGATCAAGACAAACATCTTAGTTGATATGTTATAGTTTTCATAGATGAAATGCCCAATTTAATCACCAACTACGAATTAAAATTCTGAGTTTACAAAAAATTTGTGACTTATATCTTCTATGACTAAATCACATACTATGCATCTCATAGACTATATGATAATGTCCAAATATTCATGTTACCATTATTTTAGATAATAATAAAACAATTTTATTAATCACAACATTAAGTCATACATAGCATCATACAATAGGATTTAAGGGCACTAATCCTAACAGACACAACATAGATACATCATATATTAATGCTCCTTAGGTTAAGAGACAAGGTCGAGCTCATCATCAACAAGATGATTTTATAATTGAGCATCATTATCAAGTAGATCTTTTTTATGCTGCACTAGATTCTGAATTACTAGAATCTTATTGTTGGTTTAGTTTGAATGAAGTGAAATTGCATAATCTTAGCTCAACTCTTGATCCTAGAGAGGCATGTGAATATTTTAGAAATGGTTATATTTAGTTATAGGTAAGCAAGTTTTATATGCAAGAATTCATATACCAAGAAAGTATATTCTTGGGAAATGGAACTTCATCATTATGAGCATAATTTGGACTTCAAAATGTTGTCAAGTATTTTCATATTGTAGTGAAATTGCATAATCTTAGCTCAACTCTTGATCCTATAGAGGCATGGGAATATTTTAGAAATGGTTATATTTGGTTATTGGTAAACAAGTTTTATCCGCAAGAATTCATAGACCAAGAAAGTATATCCTTGGGAAATGGAACTTCACCATTATGAGCATAATTTGGACTTCAAAATGTTGTCAAGTATTTGCATATTGTACCAATAGTTAATGAGAACTAGAAAACCAATAGCTTACCAACTTGTTTATAGAGTGGTTATACGTTTGCTTACTTTCCCAATTTTTGCCGCAATTATGAACTGGGCATTTTCAATCATGAATATTGTTAAAATTAGGCTTCGTAGAATAATGAAAAACAATTTTCTAATGGACTCTTTGATTTTGTACATTAAAAGTGAGATTGTTGCAAATTTTAGTACATATTCAATCCTAGATAATTTTGAAGAAATGTTTATTTTTGTATCTTCTCTTTTGTTGATATTTTGATAATATTGAATAGATTTTAGTTCATGAACTATTTTTGGTATTTGCTTCCCCCTAGGTCAAATCATGTGTCCATTAAGAGCCTCCATATAACGCTCACGGCATACATTTTCAATTCTTTTTTCCCTTCCCCATCATTGATTATGATTTCCTCAATTAAGGCTCTTCCTTCATGTTTTGAATTCACTAACCTAGGAACCCAACCGTCTTGAAGTTAGACTCGAAAAAGAGTGAATACTAGTCTCTTGTGTCCAACTTATTTGGTTAGCTCTCAGCTTTTAGCATTTGTGTACAGTATTTTAAAACTTCACATTTTCTCACATTTTGAAAGTACAAATATAATTTAGCACACTTTCAACAAAAAACTAAACAAGCACATGTACACGTACTTGTTTTGCATTAGATGAAAACACTCTAGCTTATAAGTGGAGAGTAACGTTAGTAGCTTAGATGGCTAAGGTTATTATGATGGAGATTTTGTTTCCTAAACCTTAAAAAGAACTTCAAAGAAAGAAAAATAGACAAAATCGATCGATATAATTTTTACAAAACTTAAAGTGATTGCGTTTAATTTCTAATATTACTAATGGGTTATCGGTGATGATGTGTCAATTTTTAATTTGAACACATCATCTAAAAGAGTAAAAGTAATCAAACTTTATGAACTAAAATCACTCATGAGTAAACTTTAAAGACCAGTAAGGTAACTAAGTCTAAATATTTGGCATCCACCCATCTCTTTTATTTACTTATTTGACAAATAAATAAATAAAAAGTTTTAATTTTAATGTCCTTATTTCTTTTTCCTATTGAGGAATATAATTTATTAGTGACCCAATAGCCCCATCAAAGATGAGCAAAGATAACTAAAGCAAACTAGGAAATATAAACGAAGAAGTTTTCTTTGATATGCGTACCTATATTTTTGTTCATAAAAAAAAATGTACCTATATTTTTAATTAGACAAAACTTAGATACAGTATCTTAAGTACTGTTTTTTAGGTTCCACTCTTAAGATTCAACCATATGATTACTTAACTAAAAAATACACTTCCTTCTCATAAGAAAAAATTCATATGGCAAAATCGCAAAAGAAGAACCTAAGGAACAACACTTAAATACTGTACCTAAATCTTACTTTTTTTTTTAATTTACCCACAAAAAATAAATAAATAAATAACCCAATATTTATGAAGATCACCCTACACTCATTAGCGTGGATATTTTGACGTAAATCAATGAAAAAGTTTGTGTTTTTAGGTTGTAATCTCCGAAATAGGAAGAAAAGAAAACGCATAATTGATTGACAGAGACGTCCTTGGACTACTGCCACTTTCAGCTGCGTAGTATATGTGTACATTATTTTTTGGTAAAATATGTGTACATTATGTTAACATATTATGAGTTCCAAATGTTGCAATATATACTTTGTACAACAAGCCTCGAAATGGCCTTGGAATGTTTTTTTGTTTCTCTTTTTGCTGCACTTTTTTTTATTTATTACTATACATTACCTCGTCTCTATATGAGTTTGATTTTTTCCTTTTAATATATGGGAGATTCATTAATCCTATGAACTCACAATGGGAAATAATTTTCAATTATCCAATGAATGTGGGATTTAATCTTTCGTCGTCAATACAATATTAAGAGCCATTATCTTAAGGTTTCCTGTTAGCTCAATAAAAAAAAAAAAAAAAGCATTATGATTCTTGAGCATGCATATAGTTAAACATTTGTCTAATTCTAAATTTCCATAAAATTCTTAAACCCAATAATTATAAACTTTGTGGTTAATGATGAAGAAAATGACACTGATTTTGCTAAAGTGACTGCTATTGATGTCACATTATCTCTAACATTTCATTGTTTATGTCGGTCCACCAAAGATCAGCTTTTGATTCTCAGTTTCACATGTCCATGCCCCCAAAGATGAGATCTAAAGTCTCCCACTCCCACTCAAGCGGGCCTACTTTGGTCCATATTTATTTGACATTACCCTACGTAGAGACCCAAAATACATCTTGAAAAGAAAATTAAACCACCATAATAATGAAAGAAAAGATTTTTTTTTTTTTTGGGAGAAGAAATGGATGAAAGAAAAAGCTGATATATATACGAAGGAAATAATGTTATTTCAATTTTCAAAAAAGAAATAGCATTAAACTCTGCCCCACCTCATCAATGTTCTGTCTGCTGACTGAAACTGATCAGTGTAGCTGTGTAGGTGTAGCCGAATTCTTTGAAATTAGCCACAGCTAACAAGATTTCAAGCTCTTGTCCTATGTGCGCATTCAAGAAAATTGAAAGTTTCAGACTAGAAACTAAGAGATAGCCCTCGGTTTGTGGCAATGGGCTCCAGCCCATATGGCATTTTCTAGCTGAGCGTAGTGTGAATTCAACGAGTAAAACTTAGAAAGAAACTTGTGTTGATTTGAAAGTGGGATTACATGAAAGTAATTATCCGTCATTCATGATTGATTACTTTAGAAAGTGGTGACAAATGGTGTTAAACTAAAAGAATCAATTCATAAATAACTCTAAAGACATAAAAAATTCACCTATATATTGTTGTAAGTAAAAAAGTGTCATCATTAGTAGGCTAAAATAAAAACTAGTTAAAACTTACCATTTTAATTGTTGAAAAATAAATGTTAAAAATTTAGTATATCACTTGTGAATTCGACTGTGGGTTCGATCTGGTTTAGGTGTGTAAATTATTTTATATTAAGGGAAAAATTTCGTTTGTTTTGTAATTAATGCATGGTTGAAAATTACAATTGAAGATGAATTTCAAAAAATAATAATAATACTCGTATTATATTATTATTAATTTTTTTTTATAGATATAATAGAATTTCAACATTTGGTGTCTATTCCATAATAATTTCTCTTTATTATTAAACTAAGACATCAATTGATTTTTAGTATAAACAGGATTCAAACTTTAAATTTTTTATTCAACAAAAAAAGACTTTACTAGTTAAGTTAGTCAGAATCCACCTATAATTTTTAATTGTTCAAAAATGCTTTCTTTGGAAACTCATAAAATATTGAAATTAATCAATTTTAAGGAAAATTTGCACGCCCAATCAAATTCGTTTTCTATTTTAAGCATTCTTAATAGGTGAAATGGTTTTGCCAAAGAACAAAATGTAAGATTGTCAATAGATAAAGCAAAGATCAAAATCTATTAGAACTTTGACCCAATCAAGATTCAATTACAATTGGATGGAATTGAAGTGTGGGTAGAATCGGCCTAATAAAGATTCAAATCCAAGAAAAAAGAATTTAATCATAATCATACATAATTATATGTGAATAGCTATGATTCTAATAAAGAAATTATAGTACTGTGTGTAGGGATGGCAATTTTGCCCCGCCCCGCTTGACCCGCCCCTCCTCGTTTCGTCCCGTGCGGGTTTTCCCTGCCTCGCAAAAGTGGTGAGGCGGGGATGAGGCGAGATTTTAGACCCGCGCCACGGGACTGGGCGGGGATGGGTTTACACTTTTTAGACCCACCCCGCCCCGCCTCACCTCATCCCCGTCCCACCCCACATTAATAAGGGTTAAATTGTAATTTTTTCATACATTAAAACCCTACTATTTAAACAAAACTATCATTAGCTTATTTTATTCTGCCTAGCGTGGCTCTACCTCTTTTTTCTCTCTAGCAAAGTTGGAAATAAGGTACCAATTTTAACGTTTTTTTTGTCTTTATTAGAAACAAATTTATATACTATTGAATTACTGGTTTCATTCATGATTCATACTTCTTTCTCAACTTACTTTTCATCATGAACATAATATAATTTTTTTTTAATGAGGTACGGGTCTGAGGCTCTAAATATTTGTGTCTGTGTCATTGTTTTTGTAATTTTGTGTGGGCATTTGGCTGCTTAACAACACTGCTTCTTTATGCTTGTCAAAATCCATATCTATTTTACAAGCTGGGTTTTTGTTTTTTAATTTTTGGAGAACGAGATGATGAGGAATATGTTTCCCTATTGGTTTGATTGTAGATATGATGGCATCAATCATGTACTAGCTCTAGTTGATCATTCTCATTCTCCACACAAAAATTATATACAATTTAATTTAGTTTTCTGTATTTTTATTAAAAAACATAAGGTACAGGTTTGAGACTTTGTCCCGTTCTCTATGAAATAGTCACAAAATGGGAGGAATTAAATAATGCACACTACTTAGTATAAAGGAGATTTGTTTTAGTGTTTTTTAGGCCAATGAAATATAAACATTTAGATAATATTATTTAATTTTTGCTAAAAATTAGTTTGATTTGATAGGATAAATTTATTTATAATTTCAAATATATTTTTATTATTGAAACATGTCATTTTATTTGAAAAAATGGTAATAGTTGTAGGGAAAATTAACAAGAAATAAAGTTTTACGGTTTAGGGCGGGGCTTCGCGAGTCTTCGTGGGGCCTTAAGAGGCGAGGATGGGGCAAGAAATTTTCCCCGTCATGCGGGGCGGGGTAAGGATGGGGCAAGAAAAATCCATGCGGGGCGGGGGCAAAGATCTCAGGTAATATTATGTTATATTATATTATTTAAGTTTTAGGAGATATTTCGGCAGAGTTTCTCAAAGTCAAAAGTTTTTGACCTTTTGATTGATGAGAATGAGGGTATTTACAGGGAAAATGAAAGTCTATGATTTGATGGGACATTTGGGCAGCCAGTTGATCAAGCTGGTTGCCCTAGAATCTTATCAAAATCATACATAATTATATGTGAATAGCTATGATTCTAATAAAGAAATTATAGTATTGTGTGTATTACAAGTATTAATTAAATTCAGGTAATATTATATTATATTATAGGCAAAAACCACATTTTCGTCCCTACATTTTTAGGCGATTCCTACTTTGGTCCTTAGATTTTATTTTTACCGCTTTTAGCTCCTATTTAGAAAAACGCCGTCCATTTTAGTCATTTCCGTCAATGCCCTACTGGCAAAGTCCTAGGTGGCAGACGGAACTATTAAAATAATAATAATAAATTTTATTTTGGCATTAAAAAATGCCACATCGGCATCTAAATTAAAAAAATTAATATATTAATTTTAACTAAATAAAAAAATATTAAAAACAGAATTAAAAACCAAAAATTACATGAATTGATATGTAAGTGTGTCTTGAACAAGAACAACAGGAACACAAACCCAGATCTAAGAACACAAACCCAAAAATTTAAAAAAAAAAAAAAAACCAACAAACAACCATTCAACACCGAATTCTCCAGCAAATCACTAATCCACATGAACCCAGTAAACAAACCAATCTCCAACAAACCCATAAACCTATATTTTCTTAGAAAACAAAAAAAAAAAAAAAAACCCAAAAAATTTAGCTTAAATACAAATTCATAAATCCCAAAGCCCTCATTTTCTCAAACCCAACAAAATCATCAAAGACCCATAATAGGCCACACCCAAAATCTCCATTCCTTTTCTTGTTCTTCTTCCCTAGATCCACCACTACCAAACCCAGATCCATCACAACCAAACCCTTAAACCAATTTCAACCATAGCTCAGATATATTAACCATCAAGCAACCCAAACCCTCACACCATCACAGATCTAAGAAGGGAGATTGAGTGGGTGAGTCCAAGAAAATTAAAACACAGAAAATTAGAGAGAGAGAGAGAGAGAGAGAGAGAGAGAGATATATATATATATATATATATATATATATAAGGACCAAAGTAAGAATCTCCTGAAAATGTAGGGACGAAAATGTGGTTTTCACCTATATTACATTATTTAAGTTTCAGGAGATATTTCGGCAGAGTTTCTCAAAGTTAAAAGTTTTTGACCTTTTGATTGATGAAAATAAGGGTATTTACAGGGAAAATGAAAGTCTAGGGTTTGATGGGACATTTAGGCTACCAGTTGATCAAGCTGGTTGCCCTAGAATCTTATCAAAATGAAAATGAGTGAGTTTAAGCTTCCTATCTAGAAGATGCATACGACATAGATAGGGCGCATACGTGTCATATACCCGGCGTATGCACCTTTTGTAACCCTTGGCCAAATTAGGTCAAAAATGAGCTTTTGGGCTTTGGGCTTGGTTTCTAGTTCATAGTCGGGCTTGTGCTTGGACTGTATTGGGCCACTTTTAGGGTTAGTATCCTCATTGGACTCCACACACGATACTAATCATTTTGGCAGTGATTGAATTTCTTGTCATTAGGACTGGGGAGCTCAGGTATAGGTAAAAACGAAATGGGCTATATGCATCAATAATATATGATTATTTTTTTTCTCATTTTGAGATAAATATATATATATATATATTATGAGTTGAAATGATTTTGTACAAAATTGAACCCTTTTTTTTTTTTTTTGAAAACCCACCCCTCAGGGTAAATATTTTAAAATCAAATGTAAGTCATAGTTGTACACACAAGAAACGTCTAAAGGAACATCCTCCATATAAACTTGATAAGGCAAAGACTCTCTAGTTCATCTAGCTAGTATATAAGCAACACAATTACCCATTCTCTTAGCATGACAGAAACTAGTTTCAAGAAAACAAGAGGATACGGACTTGATGTCGTGGAGGATGTAGCCCTAGTTGGAGGAGGACATATTATCTTTAACAATAGCCCTAATGACCATTTCTAAATCACCTTCACCAAACACCTTCACCAAACACCTTCTCAAAATCAGTTCCCTTGCAAACCAGATAGCTTGTCAATCTATCAACACTTACACCATCTCTATCGAGGTAGGCGGTGGAATTAAATGTGATAAAGCAACCATAACTAATCCATTTTCATTACAGATTATCTCTCCCAAACCAACAATATTTTCATCTTCAAAGATAGCTCCATCAAAGTTGACCTTGTATGAGATTGAACTATTTGAGGAATAATCATGGTTGTTAAAATCCCGATCTGGATCTTACGATCCTACAATTTTACGATTCCACCTACTCAAAACAATCCAGATCTTTCAAGGATCTTAGCGATCGTTCAGGATCGGTAGGTTCGTACGATTTTGATGATCCTAAACAACCTTGGTTTCTTATAATCTTCTTTAACTTGACAGAAGGTTAAGTTGGACCCAAATGAAAAATAAAATCCCAATAGACTAAGTTTTTCCACTCTAATATAGAAAGAGTGTCAGTTAGACCCAAATAAAAAATATCCCAATAGAATGTCACATTTTGAGATTTTTGACATTTTTAAATGATACTTTTAAATTGATGTAGTGATGTATGATAATTATATCAATAAATGTATAATTTTTGTGATTATTTAACATACCAATGTGTATTTTTTGTTTTTTTCATAAATAATGTAAGATCTTACGATCCACGATCCGATCCTACGATCCACGATCCCACCTACCTCCCACGATCCTACGTAAGATCCCGATTCTGACAACCTTGGGAATAATAACCTTTGTTCCAAGTGGAAGCACCAATTCAATAATTAAAAACAATCTAAATTCCTATAAATAAAATAAAAAGAACAATCCGAATTTTTACCATTAAGGTAAAAAATAATAATAATAAAGAAGAAGAAGTAGAGAAAGACTAATATGGAATTTGAACTATTTGAGGAATAATAACCTTTATTCCGAGTGAAAGCACCAATTCAATAATTAAGAACAATCCAAAATTTTAACACTTAGGGGGAAAAACAGAAGTAGAGAAAGACCAATATGAAAATTGATAAGGTGGATGTAATTGGAGAAATTGTTGGATCAATAACTTCAATGGTAAATTAAATCTCCAATTATATTTCTTATATATTATGAAGTGAAGAAAATTATGGCCATAAGCTCAATTTTTGGATTTTAAAGGAATTTAACCCAAGATCCATTGTTTCTTGCTTATATAAAATAATGTCGATGTGTATGGGTTACCCAATAATATTAAGCCATGTGGCCATGAAAAACAAATCCTCAACACCTACTTTGCATGATTACTATGCCAAACTTGCGTTGCAATAGTAGTCTGAAAACTGTTTTCAATTTTTTTATTTTGAAAAAATTTTGATAATTTTTTAGTTCCATTTGACTTTGGGACCTAAAATTTAGCATTTTTATGATTAGATAATGCTAGTGGATATTTAGGAAGTGATTTATTTAATTAAACACTTATTTCTAAGAGCTTTAATTAAAATATAAAACTAAGACTATTTATCCATTACTATTAAATCCTACGTATGATAGTGAACCATTGTCCTAAGCCTAGACCAAATGGGATTATGAAACATCATTAATCATAATAATCCGTTAACGGACCAATCATAACTAATTTACTATAATCACACATGTCTACTTCTAATCCTAGGGATGCGTATTAATAGTTAAAAATTGATTTTGCTATAATTTTTTTAATCCAGCTGTCTAATTGAAACACATGATATATCATTTTGATGGAGAAAATGGGTAAATGCCCATTTCAAAAAAAAATCTAGCATTTTGCCCAATTTTCTAAACTAATTAGGGAAATACTCCTCTTTTGAAACTCGATTTTCTTAAAAAAAAAAAATTCTGGAACCCTATAATGACGTTTTAAGGAGCCTATAGTGTCATTTTGTAACTCGATCTCTATGAAGTCGAGTTACATGCAATTTTTTTTCTTTTTTTTACCTATAACTCGACTTCATGGAGATCGAGTTACAAAACGCCACTATAGGTCCTTAAAACGTCACTATAAGCTCCTTAAAAACGCCACTATAGGGCTTAACTCGATTTTGAGAAAATCGAGTTTCAAAAGATGGGCATTTCCCTAATTAGTTTGAGAAATATAGCAAAATGCTGTATTGTTTTTTTGAAAGGGGCAAAGGCCAATTTTTTCCTCATTTTGATTGTTAGCACTTTTATGGAAAAAAAAGTTTTCTTAAATGAGGCATTTTAAATACAGTGATCAAAAATATGATTTTGTCCTTATGTCTTAAAATGATGATTTTGTCTTTAGTATGATTAAACAAAGATTTCAAAATGGTGTGTCTAGCGTCGGCACATATCAGCTACCACGTCTAAAATTAAGCCAATTCGATACATAATAACTCTTTTCCATTACTTAAATAAACGACCCAATCCAAATAAAAATTTGAGTCAAATTGTATAAGCTATTGACATCATGGCATGGACGATGTGCTATAAATACTACCAAGCAAACAAAATTGCATAGATGTCTCTACCCAGGTACTCTTGGAGTATAGAAAAATTGTACTCGCTCCTCTCACATTCGTAGTGTACCTTACCATAAAATTAATAAGTGAATCATACTTTGAATATGAAAGAAGATAGCATCATTTTTCGTACTCCGAAAATACCTAAAAATTACTCGGTCATTCCAAGAAGATACTAACAAAAACTGTATAGGATAATAGTAAAGCCGTAAAGGTATAGAAATAATTAGTTATAATCAAAACTAATCTCTCCGTACATGTGTGGATGTCATTTACTCTTACATTTGTATTCTGTAAAGGTAGTGTGCATTGCAAATTTGCAACAGGCACCACATTTAAGCAATCATGGAAGTGAAATTATAGGAACATGAAGTTATGATAATGCTACCACTGTCCATTTGGCAAGTTGCATCAAGTGCATGCCCAATTAATGGTCGGACTTTGTGGTTGAAAGTCAACAACCAAATTGTGTGACTCCATGATCAATGCGAACTTTGAAAAGAATATAAACATAATTCAGAGGAAGATAAAGACTAAGTGGGATGTCAATGTCTCTTTTATGCATTAAAATTTAAGATGCTTATATATGTATTAATTAAGCACTCTTTGAGAGTCTTGGATAACAAATTTAAATCTTTACTATTTGTTTTAGGTTGGAGAACCAGGGCTCCAATGAAACATTATCAAGTATCTGTTTCAATTATTTAAGAGTACAAGCTATTTACTACTTGAAATACAATTGTACCACTGAAATATTGCCAGCCAACTGTTTATCCAGAAGGATAAAATATATAAAATGTACTACAATATAAATATAAAAATAAAAATGTATCTATATTTGTTCACTATTACTTTGGATCCACTGCCATTTATTTCATTTGTTTTTCTTTTGGGCAATACAATCTTGAACTTGAACCGAATTTTGGAATGGCAAAAATGCCCCATCTTGCCCCCACTCTATTCCATCGGTTTTTCCACGATGAGAAGTCAGATTTTGCCCTTTCCGTCCCACCTCAAGTATGTATATCATTTTTATTTAGAATATATCTATACATATCATTTAATATTTTATACCTGTCTTATTTATAATTAAATTTTTTTTTTACATATTCTATTACTATTGTCAAAACACTCAGTTATTAGCACTCTCACTATTACATATTTCTCGTTTCTTTCATGTTTATCTCATTAATGTTGGAAATATCTCATTAGGAATGACAAAATACTTCCACCTTACCTCACTCCAACATGCTTGTCCCATGCAAGTTTATTTCATCTGAAGAGCGGATAGGACTGAGGCAAGCCAACAATAATCCAACCCCGTCGCACCCCGTTACTGTCCCTTCAACTCCAACCACAATTGCAAGTAGTTAATAGCCCTGCTTGAAATAGAAGCCATTTATAAGAGAGTGGATGAAAAGAAAGTAGTTTATCATCTATCCAATCTTAAATTTGGTATGTTTTTCAAAATCAGAATAAAAGTGTAAACTGTAAACAATAAAAAGTGTCATGGAAATGCTAGCAGAGTATTCTCATTATATAATGCATAATGTTGTAAATCAAATGGGTTAAGCAATGAAAGGGCTGTTAACACTAGATTTTTCCTATCCCGAACCCTGGGCTAGCGACACATGTGTATCATCTTGTGCCCCAAATGTGCTATGTACATACTCCTTGTCAGCATGGGAAAAGGTTAACAAAAGGGAGTTGTCACCAATTATCAAGTTTCTAAAATGTTATTGGTCACCTACATCTATTTTATTTTAGATGAAAATACCATTTTAATCATTGTATTTTGAGGTTACCGTCATTTTGGTCTCTATCATCAACTCACTAATGAAAATACTTATGTGATTAACAAATTGTATAGTTAGCATACTAATTACTGACATGTCACATGTCTATTAAAATAATAATAAAATATTTTAATTTCTATTTAAAAAAGCCATGTCATCATTATAAAAAATCCATGTCAAAAAATTTTAAAAATTATATTTTTTTTACAGAAAAAATTAAAAATATATATATAAATATATTAATTGCTAATTTTAAAATAAAAATAAAAATGAATTAAAAAATCAACTTACAATTTTCTTTTCTTTTTTCTTTCAGTTTCTTGACTCACTATTTTCTTTACATAAACTTATAGCAACACGCACATCACGCAGGACAATGACTAGTTAATTATATCATAATTATCTTATTGTTGAATAAGGAACTTAACTCCTACTTTACATTAGAAAATATATGTATTGACAATGAGTTTAATTTGTCAAGATTTTTATCAAAACTCTCTCTTCTCTCTCACGCTGGAATTATTACGAGAGCCAAAGTGTGATAAATACGACACGTCATGCGATAATTGGATTGGAGAGACTGAATGGAGAGCTCCTGAAGCTGAGTCTGATAGCCCACAAGAAATAAAATGGAGAGCTCATCATAAGAAAATGAAAGCACTGTCTCTTAGTACTCATCAGTAGTGTACTAGTGTCACCATCTCTTTTTTTTTTTTTTTTACCCAAAATCCTCTAAATTCTCCTACAGAACATGCTGTCACAAAAGGTCATATTCCAAGCACGACTAAATGGGGGAAAAAACAAAGTCAACATTTTGTCAAGCCCCTCCACTGCTAGGCTTTAGGTTAATATTGCATTTTTTAAACACATTCATTGAAATAATATTTTGTTCCCGCATTTAATGGGATTATATTGCTTAAAACCTTTTTTATGTCAGGAAATTTAGAAGATGGAAAAGTTAATTTTAATATATATATATTAGGGGAAGAACATGGCTTCCATAATCCTGTTAATTTGAGCATGACCATTGACCATTTAACACCCTTGTAAAATTTAATACAGAAAAGTCACTTCAAACTTCAAAGCCATCTCCTTAGTCAAATTTTTCAATGAGAAAGGGATTAGTGAATAGTGAGGCCGGGAAGGGGTGGATTTTCCATTACATGCTTTGTCCATTAATAATTTCACGTGCTCTCACTTAATTTCAGCTTTATTTGGTTAGATATTTTGCTCTTTGATTAATTATGATTTTCAGTAAACTTTTTACAATTTTCTTTTTTATTGTAAAGTAATAATACTAATAAGAACATAATATCAAATTATCAATGAGGATAATTGGAATTCAAATTTCCCCATCACTTATATATTTTAAGGAAAAACAAAAATAATGATGATCATATTAAGTCATTGAAGCAGGGCTAGCTGATGAGCTCGTTGACAAGGTTATAATGGATCCGTGAGTGAATGTCTCTCTATATATCAAACCATGTTGTCCTGGTCAATCTTAACTTGGATCAGGTCAAGAACTAGCAACAAAAAGTTCTTAACAATATCTTTCCCTTACTCAGTTCCTGGCACAATTTCCGGAAATCTATAAAACCAGCAAGATTTTCAAGTATTTTAGTCTTCCTGTTTATCGCCCATAATTGGCTGACGTGCCAATTGGTGGCCTAGACATCACCGAGGTCTTTCCAATTGACTTTATGGTAATGGTGGTTTCTTTGATGAGTTTTACAACACAAAAAGATAAGTTTTTATTTATTCCCCAAAGCAGTTTATACATGAAAGTGAAACACCTTGAGTACTGCACTATATAAAGGTATTGTGACCAAAGTTTTGAATATCATTTTAGTCTTCTAGGATCATTTTTGATGGGTCACTAAAACAAAATGTCATTATATCATAAATGCTACATATATAGACTTATTATAAAATAAATATAAGAATTAAATAATTCATCACATCTCATTATCAATTATAAAAGGTTTATAACATTAAAGAATAATGAACAGTATCCAAATCCTGTCATATACTGATCTCAGAATTAATCTTTAAAAAAAAATAAAAATAACCTATTAAAAATTGAAAGGTAAGAGATTTGATTTGATTTGGGAGACAAAAAATTACCAAAACACCCAAAATATATATTTTTTAAAAATAAAATTAAAACTTAACCCAAATTCTATTTCGAGCTGAAATAATTTTTTGCCCACCAAAATAGGTTAAAAATGCTTATAATGGATCAGAATGGCTTGATATTTGAGTCTTTAGGGAACAAGTGGTTGTTGTGTACTAATTTATGCAATAGTACAATAAATATTGATCAATACGCTCGGTACATAATGGAATTCAATGTGACAAAGACAATTGACGTCCACCAATCTCTAGACAACAGTTGCCTTGTAAAAATTTTGTTTTTGCTACCATCAATTGTTAAGTTTTAGCCTTTTAGCTAGGTTTGTGTTGACAATTTGCATGTGAGAAAACATATGTTGCTTGAAGATCACTAAGTTTAGAAGGCTCATTAAGCGTAAAGTGATCATTAAAATCCGAATTAGTGCGAATGATCGAGTTCGTTCATGGTGGATATTCTATAGAAGAGATCCAAAGTTCTAGAGCTACTCTGATGCATGGGATGCAAACAAATCATTAATTTGCTAGGTTTGGAAATATAGGTTGTAACAAAGGTTTGGAAATATAGGTTACTACAGTAAATTTTCTAGTGAGGTATGTTGCTCTCTAAGTGTTTTTTTATTCTTCAAAATAAATAAATAAATATAAACCTCACTTTATCACCAAATGCTTGTTGATTTTTTTTTTTTTTTTTTTTTTACTATTTGTTGGATTTTTCTGATATTCTTGTGATTGCATTAATTATCATTGTGAGTGCTAAACTATTATTGAAAATTTGTAAGGTAAATTACATATATCACCCATGTGGTATATATATCCTTAAAACATGAAAGTTCCATGGAGGTTATTTGTAGACTTGCATACCTTTTTTAACTATTTGCATCTGCGGTCGTTTTTATTATTATTTGGTAGTAGTAATAAAGGTAATAAAATAAAAAATAGAATAGAAAGAAATTAATATTAATGGCTTGAATCATGTATCAACAGCCAATATCCATTAGAGGTAGAAATGAAGGCTCCATCAAAACAATTATTTATTTCTATTTCAAGGCACCTTGTCTCTCTTTTTTTTTAATTTTTTAAATTAAAAAAAAAAAAAAAAAAAGGAAGTGTGAATAAATAAATTACAAGAAGATATTGGAACATCCATTTGGAAGAAATGATGGAAGCAGGAGTTCATTTTGGTCATAGTACTTGTAAATGAAATCCTAGAATGAAATCTTATATCTCTTCAAAGTGTAAAAATATTCATATTATAAATCTTATTAGAACTGCCCGTTACCTTTTATCTCTATTGTGGTTTGCTTTATAAGGTGTTTACCTCGCTTGTGGATTGTTTATGAGGAATTTTTTCTAATTTTAACTGAATTTGATGATATGGCAAGTACCAACCTCTCATATAGAGCCAAAATTAAAGAAAAAGATTGTTCTACCCTCACATTTCCTCTGTCTAACTTCCTCCTTAAATCTTCATTTGGGTTTATGTATATTTACAAATCGTAAGTTTTATTGGAAAACAATATTTTTCTTTAATTCTTCCCCATTTTATTATTATTATTATTATTATTATTTTATCAATGGTGTTGTTGGAACTTGCCATATCATCAAATCAATCAATAACCTTTTGCCTAACATCTTTCCCACCCGTAACCGAACTTCCAAATCTAAGATCTTTGGTTCGAGACTTTTAGTTTACCTAATTTAATTAATAACCCTTGAATTGATTTTAGTTAATTAGGTAAATAAAAAAGAAATTAGACAAATAGGTGATCAATCACACTTAATACAAAGCCAATGATTGGAGGTGACTCCTAAAAAATAAAATAAGAAAAAGAGATTCACACACACAAATCACTCCATCAAAATAAGAGTCACGTCGTCAAAGATCCAATTTGCGATAAACTAAAGAAAAGCTCTCACAAGCTTTTTCTTTTTTGGGCATCCAAAAATAGCAAACTCCTTAAGAGTTATCCTTCAAGATAAAATTTGATGGAGTGATTTTTAAACAATAAAGCGGAAGTAAGAGCTTTGATCCGAGATGATAATAGATTGTTCATTGAAGCATTGAGTTGCAAAGGGAGAGAAATTCAGATTCCAATGAGGCAGAACTAGTAGCGGTTGCCCAGGCTATCAATTTTGCAATTGAGATAGGTGTAAACATATGTTATTGACAAGCTTCTATCTGAGGAAGACAATTCATGGTTGGGAGTTGTGGCAAAGGCAACAATATTAAGAATAAGTATTATGCATAGTCATAAAGATAATTTTATATATAAAAAAAATATAATTTCTTGTAAAATATTTTAAAAGAAATTTATAGTATACCCGGGACATCAGCTAGTTCCATTAAAGTTAGTGGCATTGCCTCATAAAGCAAATGAAGTGAGATAAAAAGCAAATCACATAGGAGGAGGTAAGTGTCACAAAATAAATCACTGAATAACTTCATGTTTTAGAGTATATCAAATAGTGGTATCTATAATTTCTCATAATTTGTATAGGTTATTTAAGTTGGAAAAAATTTAGTTCCAGACCAATTTGGATTTATTTTCTCCATTCCATTACATGGCTATCTACTAGACTATACATTTGTTTTATTTAAACAAATCATATAGCTCATTTAAAAGTCATGACAAAAACTATACATAGATAATCTCTTAAATTGCCACATGATGATTAATGAGTTGGAGAAAGATAACTCTAAGCTAGCTTAGAAACTTTTCCATTTAAATCAAAATTATATTTTTCAAGAAACTTGTAACTTAGTTGTATAAATCGGTTTTCTTTATAAGAAGAATTAAAGGTTCAAATCTTCATCTAGTAACAATTATATTATATTACTACTAAACTTTAAGTAAACGGTCATGATTGAAACAATAAAAATAAACGGCTAAGATTTGGATAGATACGATACCCACTTAAAAAATAGGTGGGTACCATAGAATGACCTATATAAATATATATATAATTAAAATTAAAAGAAATAAATAAATAAAGTTAGGAATACCAATGTATCAAGAACGAATTTGGCACTTTATAGAACGAATTTGGCATATCAACATTCATCTACACATATATATAATGTAATATAATATAATTCTTTGATAGCCATGTCGGAGGAAACCGACATGGCTATCAAACATTTGGAGTTCGGACCCACCAGTAAATACAAAGATTGTAAGCAGCCACCTAAAAAATGGTCCCCCACATGAGGACTTTAGAAAGCCTAACCTATATAGCCCAAAAGAGTTATCTATGGGCTGCACAACTATCCTTACAAAGCTACAAATGTATGCAACTTATTAGGTCACTGACTCACTATATATCATGCCTTCATACTTTTGTTTTTTTGTTTTTTTTGTTTTTTTTCCTGCATAATTTTAAATACTAAGAAAAATATTATACTATATTAATGTTAAGCTCTGAATTCTGAAGGATTGGTTAAGCAAGGAACCACAAACATATACACAAAAGGGTCAAATATTGTCTGTTGGCCTAATTGGATAAGGTCAAAAATTAGCAAGAGTAAGAAAACTTTTGTTTTTATTTCCACTAAATCTTCTTCCTGTCATAATTTCCACAAAGCTTTAGAAAAACAACAATTTTTCTCTTCTTGGCCTAGTTTATCCACAACGATTTCTTAAGTTCAAGACAAGGCCATCACATCAGATATAGAAAAATTCGTTTTGAAGAATGTTCAAAATGTATTAAAAACGTTTTTAGGCCCTAAGCCATGAGGTTGCTCGTGGGCCTGTACTATTTGTAAATCAATTTCATTCCTCTTTATGAATTTGCAGCTTTTACTTGGTACGTGGAAACAATTAGCAATTTTCCTAATTATAATATTTTGGACCTAGCCCAATAGAGTCACCCATGGGCTAAGGTCTCTCGACTCGCCTCTGCAAGAAGTGGATTCAAAGGTAACTGAGCTCGTAGTATGCAATATCCACAGCTGTTATGTGGGCTAGTTTTCGCAAACTAGTTATTTTCATTCTCATAAGAATTATTATGCAGAAGTTGGGCCAGAGATTAAACATGAAATAGGAAGCATGTCAATCATTGAAATTGTTTCTTTTTACAACCTCCTCCATAGCTAATTAGCTATCCCCTGGCCATGGACCCATGGTGATGGAGGAAGAAGAAAATTACATAGTGCCAATAAAAGAAAAGAAGGTTACACAAAGGAGGGTAATTCAATACAGAAAGGGTTCTGTGTCTAAATTTGTGAACAATGAATCTATTTACAAAACTCTTTTATATATATACTAGCCTCTGAGCACGCACTCACACACGTGCTTAGAAACTCTTTTAATTTTTTAGATAAAAGTTAATAATTTGCATCTATTATAATTTAAAAATATATATTCTTATTTTTCAAACAAATAAAAATGATAAACTTTAGAGATAAGTAGTAATTGTAATTTCTTTTTTGAACGTTAAGGGAAAAAAATCCTAAATTTTAGGGGAGTTCTCTTTTTAAATTCAAAATGAAATATGTTTTTTTAACATTTATGACCCTATTTTTAAATGAAGTTACCCTTTATTAATGAGAGTGTTTTTGAACCATGTAAAAATCCAGTTGAAACAAGGGAATCCTCTTTTATATATATATATATATATATATATATATATATATATGATTCTTCTATTTACAAAACTTGCTATTGAGATAAGACACATAAGACGGTACTTTCTCCTCCTTCCTAATTCCTAGGAAAAAGGATTATCTCCTATTTAAATCCTCTCATTTTCTCTAATTTGAATATAAACGTAAGACATGTGACAACTAAAAAATTCAATGCTCTAAAAACACCCATGTAAACCACACAAAATTACATAAATGTCAAGTGTCTTTCATCGGACTAAAAATTGGAGGTAATTTGGGGTTTTAAATGAAAGCGGATCTTATCCCAATCCATTGCAGTGTTGCCTCCTAAGACTACTCTTCCTTTATAATTTTTAATTTTGATAAGTTTAGTGAAACAAAATTTTCATCTTCCTTCCTTCCAAATCCCTTGCCTCCTACAACCTCTCTTTCTTTTTAATTTTTAACAAGTCAATAACCCAAGAATTGAATAGAAAATTTTAACACAACATGAATTGTTTTCTCTATTTTATTATAATAAGAATGTATATGGAATTGTCTATTCCACTATTTAATGGAAATATGATTTGACAATATTCTAGTGAAGCATTTAAATAGAATGTTGTGTAAAATTCTACCTCAAACTTTTGTGGCAACATTAGAAGAAGTTAACAAAAAGTCAAAGACATTATATTATATATATTTTGTTTGCAAACTACACTCCTAATGGCGGCATTTCATTGACCGAACTAAACACATGTGACAAGCTTATGTAACACTCAACTGAAAATATGGACAGATGAGATGCTGAGACAAACAGAATATAACTTTAGGGAGTAAAATCCAAATTCTGAGACTTCAAAGTGTAAAATTCAAAAACCTCCAAACTTTAGGGGTTTAAATTCTAGATGTATCTATTGAAAACACCAAGATGCCAATAAATTAAACTATAAGGCTCTTGCTGAGTACCATAAGTTTAGGGAATCAAATAAAATTCACAAGTTTTAGCCATTGCATTTTATTTAATGCAGAATAAAGTTGTTCCAAGCTCACATGAAAAGTGACGTTACACTAATCCAAAAAATTACCAATTCAATAAGATGTTAAAAAAATTTGATTATTTTTTAATAATTTGACAATTATTACCATAAGGAGAAGGATTTGAATAGTAGTTTTCAAATCCTAGTTTTCTTAATAAATGAGAGCATGTTAGGCACTAAATTACAAGACTTTTGACAACATAACTATTAATAAATATATTGGTAAAATATCCTCTATATAAAAACCCCTCCCCAAGGAGGAGAGCAGAGTCTCTACCCCAGTACTAAGAAACCCCTGCTAAACAAATTTTCCACCAAGATTGTAGCCACTTCTACCCAAAGAAAAGGTTAATTGAAAAAAACTCACAAATCGAAAATTGAGAATAGTAAATTTCATTCTGTATGAACAGTGAGATTGCTAATTGACATGCCAGAAACTACACACGCGGCACGCCCCTCGGGCATGGTTGAGCATATGTACTTCTTACAAAAACATGCACATCTCAAATTTTTCATGTCAATGAAATAGACCCTACCATTTATTTGTAGAATTCCCCCCCATAGTTCACAAAGTGAACTTCATGCTGTAACGGATCAAATTCAAGCAAAATGATATTCAAATATTAAAAATGGAATAGCAAAAAAAAAAAAACCCAAAAATTTGGCCAAAATAAAAAAACTTCCCTCCATTAATTACTAACTTCTCTTTATCTTCCTCTCAACAAGGCCTTCTCGGCAGTGTCCACCTCTTCCAAAATCCTTGCCTTCCGCTTTGCCGGAATAGGTGCTGTTGGGCCAAAACTAATATAATGCCCCGAAACAGCATTGAGAGCTGAATATATGTCCCGGAATGAAGCCCTGCCAAGCAAAGATTTCTCCCTCCTATACTTAGCCACCCAATAATTTGAAGTCTCTCTTAGCTCAGCCACTGCAGAAGCCACATTAGGGTCAGTCTTGTCCATGTTTATGGTGTTTCTGACCCTGTTGATTACTTCTTCTGACTCTTTTACGTACTCTTCGTCTGAGGCAGCTAGTGCTGCTGGAGTCATTGGAAAGAGCCATGCAGGAGAGAGGATGGTGGTGGCTAGTGACAAGAATTCACGGCGGCGAGGTTGAAAGGCGGCGGCGGCAGTGGTGGTGGTGGTGGGAGTGGAAGAGCTGCTGGTGATGGTGGTGGTGAATCTGGGTTTGAGGGGAGAGAGTGGTGTTGGTTTGGAGGTTGGAGTTAATAGGGTTGGTGATGCCATGGTTTTTGGCTGTGTGGTGAAAGAGAAATGGAGGAAGAGGGTGATGGGTGTTTTTAGTTAGGGAGGGGAACTGGGTTTCTGCCACGTGGGCTTATCACCTTATCTTAGTTTGTTTGGTTTTTATGGATGAGAAAATAATAAGGACCCAATGAGATTGATTTGAGATGTTCGTGTTAGATACAGATCAGCTGCAAGCTAGTGTCGTTGAGGTTGAGATCTATATTTACTTTACTCAAGAACTCAAAAACTTGGCCATAGTAAATAGGCAAAAGGAGGAAGAGTAAATATAAATTAACTGTCCCAGTTTTTGAAAAGTAAGAGTTCAACGCCCATGAGGAGGAGGCTTCTATTGATGGGTAGAATTTTTTTTTTTTTTTTTATTTATTTTTATATCATAGATGGGTAGAAATTTTAAGTTAAAAGAATTTATATTTTTTATATGGGGGAGGATTTTTTTTTGAAACATATATGGGGAGGAATTTGATTCAAGATCTCTAAGGTAAATGATGGATGTTAAATTGGTGGGTTGAGATCGTAAATGGAAGAGTTTAGAAAGGACCCGAAAAAAATCTATACAAATTTTGGGCCTAAAATGGGATTCATTGGGTCTTTTAAGGTTATGAAAATGTGTCATGTCCCTAAGTCTTTGACTACAAACATTCCAATCCAATTCTGTGGAGAGGCATGCGTATTCATGGGCCAGTGAAAGAAGTGGACTTAGTTGAACATTTGAACCTCTTTAGGTAAAGGATTAAGGAATGCCTATAATGGTTACTAGAATGGTACAATTTTTGTTACAACTCATCACGTGGTAAATTGTGAGTAATAGATATGTGTTCTTACATGGACTTACCATAACACTTCTACTACTCATAACTCGTCACGTAGACAATTTTGACAAAAATTATGTTCTTTTATGTGTCTCTAATCTCTAGTATTGCTCGTTGGTTTAATGACATTACTCTTTTTTCTTTTTCTTTTTCCTTTTTTTGTTGACGAAGACATTGCCCTCTTGATAGAAACGAAGGGCGTCTCCAATTCTGATTTGGGAGTGGGAGGATTGTCCTCGTTTGAAGTCCAATTACAAAAAAAATAAAAAATAAATAAATCAAGAATAAGAAGATATTGTGGCTTGGTGATTGTAGCTGAACTAAAAAATGAAAATAAGGCGATGAATATTTCAATCTTCGTTTTTGTCTTGATGTTGAAACAAACAAACAAACACTTCTTAACATAACTTTAAGTAGGAATAAGATTGGGAACAAAACTTATGTTGGATGGGACTTTGGGGTAGCACATGAACTTTTTCTCTTTTTTATAATTTTATCTTGAAAGAGGTGGGTAGTGGAAGATGGGGAGCGTTACAGATACAGACATAAAAGTTAAAACACTATAATAAAAAAATGTCATTACTGCTAAATTTGAATTTGAATTTCATTATATGACTTTTTTGAACATGTGTCATGTATATGAAACATTAGACTCAAGTCTTAGTCCTAGGATTGGAGGAACAGCCTGTTTTGATCTCCCAGATTCTTCATTTTGTAGCGTATGGCTATTTTACCTTTCAACCTTTAGGGAAATTTTTTCCCAAGATTTCCATTCCAACCTCAGTTTCAGTTCTGTTTATATAAATATTGAAAAAAATAATAATAATACAAACCCCACCTCTCTCTCTCTCTCTCTCTCTCTCTCTCTCTCTCTCTCTCTCTCTCTCAACCCATGGTAGAACTCCAAATAGCAGGTTCGCCTCTCACCTCTCAATACCACCACCACCATCAGTGGTGGCTCTCATTTCTCACCGCGAATCCTTCCATTTCTCACTCTTTGAACCAAACCCTAACTTCAAAGCCTCTCTCACTCTAAAGGGCTATGACTGTTGGGACCTAAGCATTTTGATTTTATTTGCATAGTTCTTTTTAGACATGGCAAAACGGGTCAAAATTTTCTGACCCAACCAAAAAAATACCTGACCCGAACCCCTTTTTTTTACCTAAATAAAAAATAGGTTGACCCGTGACCCAACTTGTGTTTTTTGCGGGTCAACCCAACTTGACCGACCCACGACCCGACCCGACCCCGAATCATTTTTTAAAACTTTTTTTTAAATAAAAAAATAGCAAAATTAAGACAATATTGGTTTAATTGTTTGTTGTGGGCTTTAAGAAAACCATTGAGACATTTACATAACTGCATGCAAATTAATTGAAAAATAAATGGTTGAGCATTCTGTAACGAGTAAAGATTTTTAGACATCAAATAGCAAAGTACATGCCAAGATAATCTTGTTACAGTAGAATTAAAAATATAGATTTAAAATTGTCGCATGTGTGAGAATATTCACAAGTATGAAAATATTGAAGCCAAAGTATCAAATTAGCATAAATTATGCATGCTTAAACCTATTTTTTAACAATTTATGTCCAAAATAAACTGCTTTTCAAAATAAATTATGATATTTCCTAAAGTGTGTGTTGCTTAATAATGATATGATATTCATAAAAGAGATCATGTATAAATAAGTAAACAGTCAAACTTTAATGTATATCTCAAATTGAAATAAAGTGTCAACCACAATTAATAATAGATTATAAAATTAATTTTCAAGATTGTAAATTTTTTATATGTTTTTATTCTTTGTCAAATGAGTTATCTAATAAGTCATTTGTAATTTTGTTTTATATTTTGGGATGTTGATATTGTGTAGAAATAAAACTTGTGTATTTGTTTTACTTATCTTTGTGTTATTTTGTTTTAGATAGCAATGTTAGGATTTGTATAATTTTAAAATTATTGAATAAGTTTAACTGAGTTCATTCTTGATATAAGTGGCGAATTCAAAGTAATGCATTTTATATCAATTAATTTGTTGCATGACTTTTTAAATGGCAAATACATGTTGTTTTCTTTATTTTATTTTTTTTTTTTAAAAAAAATTCATGTGAAAAATACGGGTCAACCCGACCCGACTCACAACCCAATTGACCCGAACCTGACCCGTCCCGCCTGTTTTGCCATGTCTAGTTTTTTTACAAACAAAAAAAAAGGCTATGATTTTTTTTTTTTTTTTTTTTTGCCTCAAAATTGGTCATGTGCGTTGCGTGTGAGTCCTGGACATGTGTCACTTCAGTTTTTTGCCACCTGACCTAGATCACAGCAACTCCAGCACCCTAGTATACAGTAAATCATTGCCCAAAAGTATGGTATTATTTTTAAAAAGAAAAAAAAATAAAAAAGAAAGAAAGAGAAACTACTGCTCCACGATCCATAACACAGGAAAAAAAAATATATATATATTTATATATAATATCCATAACACAGAACCAACATTCCATAACCAAGTTT